>JANBPT010000578.1:0-29881 GCA_027575765.1 Tieghemiomyces parasiticus
GCTGATCACCATGATCGCTTGGGAAAACCTTAACCAGAGCCCGAGGTACTGGTAACTCTAGGATTAAAGGGTGGTCATCAACCAATAATGGTGAACGGCATGTCGATCGACCCATGGGGCCCAGGCCCAGTTTGTGGCGTATGAGGTCTGTTTGACGTATAACCTAATCGGCAGTGACCCAACCAGTGATGCGTCGTGACTGGTATACTACGTGGAAAGCAGTGGGAGGTGAGCGACCAGTCCCAAGGGCGTGGAGGGGGTGCGAGATCGGGCGGAGAATAGGTGGCTTGGCAACTCAGGACAGATTGCACGTTTGAAGGTCCGAAGCGGGTCACGCATGGATCAGATAGTCGGGCTTATCATGTCAGCTACAGTGCATAAATACACGGGGGCGCATTCTTTATTGCGCAGCGCATCTCAGATCCCCCCACACACACACATGTCGGGGGTTTACTGCCATCTAGCCATTACTGCCTGACGTTCTTCGAGCAATAAGACCGGCCATCAAATTATTTCTAGGCTCATCGCCGACCGTGTACTTCTTGGACACAGAACTCAAACCCCCCCCCGCTGCCGGGCCCAGAAATGGTGTCTACCAGCCCATACCTGTTTTGGTTTCCACTGTACTTCTTCTGTCAATCAAACAGTAAAATCATGCGGTTACATTCCCTTCACCGAAAAACACCCCAGGCCCCCTGCTTAGGGATATAGCGACCAACTACATCACCGACTCCCCTGCGGGAGGGGAGCATCAACGTTCCTGGCATCAACGGTTCTCGGTTCCGGGGTATTATTTATTAAATACCAAACTGAATCGGCTCAAGGGCATTTTCACGTATGTAGCGACCGACTGGCTAGGGAAGTATGGCCGCGACGTACAAGGTTCAAGAACGGTCCCCGACCACGTCCTATCTATCCGGTTTAGATGATAGCCTCAGTGAATAGGCCATGTCCACGATGCCAGCGCTGGCCGACTCGATTTCATGCGGATGAACTAACTACATGGCACGTTTAGAAGTAGCTGGTAGCGTGTCTTGAAATTGGGCTGCCGCAGACTCGAAGCTCGCCGTACCGCACCCACCATTCCGAGGGCGCTGGGCGTATCGGGCACGGTAAACGCCATGTGAGTCAGTACGGAAGCCCTAATTGTCAGTCGAGCGGCTTGTGCCAAGTATATGGGGATCGAAAAAGGTTTTCCCTGACCCATGCGGGGATTGTGCCAAGCCGAACGATTGGGCGGCGAGGAGCCGACTCAGGCCGTGGCACCTGGTTCCTCATAGCGGCTGTACCACACTAACCCATCGTCGTATCGGGTCGCCTGGTCAGCCCTGGGCTCTAGAACGACAATGCATAATGAATCACTAGAGCGTTTCCCCTTTCCATGCCATCCACAGTGAAGCTGAATGGCGACCCACACATTGTATAGAAGTGGCAGTTTAAGGTGTCTATCATCCCACTGTCAAGAGCCGTACCTCTAGCCCAGACGGGCGGGAGGGGCTGGGACTACGGGGTATCAATCCCCGATGGGCGCAAGGCATCCCGCCCTTTCAAAGCACTACGTATATAAGGAACGGACCGGACCGGGAGTTACCGGGTCTACCTACCCCATTCCGTGGCCTTTAGCTCATCGCCCCCATCAGCCTCAGCCGTGCCGACAGCTCTCTGCGCCGGGCACAAGGTCGGACACTTAAAACCCCCCCGCACAGAACTGGGACCTACCGTGGCTCTGACTTTGTCGCTTGCTATATCCACTTTAAACAGTTTGACTCTACGTGACGCCCTTAAGACCTTGCGAGTGCCTCATCGCTAGGTATACCGTCGACAGAATCTAGAGCTTCACCTGCTACCCTACCGTCCCCCTGTCTATAGGGACCTCCCGCGGGTATTACCCCATCTGGCTATAATTAGCCCACCGACAAGTGGCGTGTGTGAGCCCATCCCGTGTCCTCCTGGCCTGCCACTCTCTGCTATCGCCTTGCGCCCCCTGGAGCCTCGCTCAATTACCACGCCTCCACCACAATCCCCCCCCGCGAACCTTTTGACTCATCAGCACGGTGACTGACTGGCCTACTACCGTGAAGCTGCTATTCTCCGTCGCCTGTGCGTCCATTGTTCACGATCCCGCCGCGCCTTATCAGTTTTTAATAAGCTGGTGGATCGTCCGGCTGCGCCTTCACCTGCTAGCCGCCCCTTATTTTCACTCCCTCAGCTCCGCTTTCGGCCGCCACGACGCCCTCTTGATTTTCACATCGCCACAGTCGGCCCCATTATTGTAGTGTGGGCCACGTCCACCTCCTCTTAGTCTCCTTTGGCGGTTCCGGCTTTCTGAGTGGGACACGCCTTGAAGATATTTCTCAGGCCAGCCAGGTATTTGGCTTGTTTGGGAACCTATTTGTAAGCCGATCATATTGCGCAACCCCTTGCCCAGCTAGACGCCGATTGTAGAGTTGCGTAGGCTCCACCGACTCTGGCGGCTATTTTCCTGCACCGTGACCCTCGACGCAATACGAGGCAGTCGGCATCACGAAGACCCTTCACGTAAAAAAAACACACACAACCACCTCGTCTCCGTGCTTGAGGCCCTTATTAGTGCGGGGCTCGCTCCTCTAAATTTTTTCCACGTAGACCTGCCCACTCTCCCCTCCATCGACCACTCCCAACGTGGGGTTTCCGTTACACACTCCGCCGCCTTCTCCCCTCCCTCTTTTCCGCCCCCACCCCCCTCCCCTCCTACTGGCAATGACCGCCGGCCCGCTGACCCTCTATGGCGGGACGCTTCGCCGCGGCCTGCACATTCCCTCCGCCCTATTAAAAGCCCCGGGCGCCCTCCGCCGGCCTGGCCAGCTCCACTTTTCTACCCTTCTGCCGGCCACCCGTCCACCCCGCTGCCTTCAACTCCCGCCCGCCTGCCACCCTTTCGCTAGCCGCTTCTACTCGTCTTCCACCGCCGCCATGACGAATTCCAGACACTCCCCCAACATCTTTGAGGACGAGGAGGCTGCCCGCCACTGGGTCCATTCCAGCTTTGACAACCAGGGTAAGCTGCCGCATTCGCGTTGACGCGCCGCCACAGCAGCCGCGGCCCACCGCCTACGGCCCGGTCGACTCACACAGCCGACTCGCACCCTCCAACCCCCCCCACTTACCCCTCCACCGACAGGCACCGTCGTGCCGAGCGACGTGCGGGACAAGCTCCACCTCCGCGGCCTGGTGCCCTCGGGCATCGACAGCTTTGAGAACCAGGAGGAGCGCGCCATGGAGCAGCTCCGTCTCAAGAAGACCGACCTGGAGAAGTACATGTTCCTGGCCTGGCTTAAGAACACCAACCTGCAGCTCTTCTACCGGATGCTGTTGGATAACCTCGAGGTAAGCCAGCACCGCCTTCCGGGCGCTAGACCCGTGCTTTTGGTAGTAACGGCCCTGCCCAGACGGTGGATTATCAGGTAGCGCCAGCCTGCCTCGTCCCCTCCCTCTTCGTCTGGCCGCCTTTCCAGCTGCACCCCCTTCCGTGCGATTCACTGCACCTTGCCGCGGGGAGACAGCATTCCTATGCGTGTGTGTGTGTGTTAGGCACGCCATTGCTGCCTGGCAGCCCGCAAGCGGCGATCCCCTCCCAGTTGTGGGGGCTTTTTCCTAATTGGGACGTAGGAGCGGCGCCCTGCGTAGCGGCGCGGGAGGGGGAAGTGTATGGGTGTGAGTACCCCACCGTCGATTAATTGCCACCTACCATATACTGGTAGTCGTTTGGCGACATCGCCCCCCTTTCGCCCCTCGCTGCCGCTCCTGACTCCTCTAGCCCGCTTTCCCTTCAGTGCCTTGGAGCGGTCGCTCCGCGTCCTCCCTTGGGATGCTGGTGACTCCTTAAGACATCTTCCGGGCCCTTGGACTGGCAGCCTTCTAGGGGTCCTTCTTCACACGCCGTCAGCCTCCACCCACCTTTGCTTCCCATCCTATCATCTGCCGCGGGCCAGCCTCCCTCCGGCGCCCATGCCGGATCCGCAGGGACTACTAGGCTCCGGCCGGTCACATGCCACAGGGAGTGCTCGCCTAGTATGTACCCAACCCTTGCTCATCTAGCCTTTATTCCCCCCTTCCCCCCCTGCCATTGGCTGCTGCCCCCCGCCTCACCTCTTAGGAAATCACCCCGTTGATTTACACGCCCACCGTGGGCTCCGCCTGCCTGCAGTACTCCCATATCCTGCCCTTCCTCGCTCCGCCCGGCCAGCCTGACGGCCTCTTCATTTCGCTCAAGGACCTGGACAACCTCGACGAGCTGTTCCGGAATTACATCGAAGCTCTGCCCGAGCCCGAGCTCACCCCGCAGATCACCGTCATCACCGACGGCTCGCGCATTTTGGGTCTGGGCGACCTGGGTGTGAACGGCATGGGCATCCCGGTCGGCAAGCTGCAGCTCTACGTGGCTGCCGCCGGCCTGGACCCGCGCCGTACCCTGCCCATTTGCCTTGATTTCGGCACCAACACCGACCGCTTCCTCGAAGACAAGCTCTACCTCGGCCTCCGCCAGCAGCGCCCCGATGACGAGCAGTTCTTCGCCGCCGTCGACAAGGTCATGAAGGCCCTCACCCGTCACTTCCCCAACATTTTCATCCAGTTTGAGGATTTCTCGTCCGAGCACGCCTTCGACCTCCTGTCCAAGTACCGCGACGACTACTTTTGCTTCAACGACGACATCCAGGGCACCGGCGCCGTCATCCTGTCTGGCTTCATCAATGCTGTCAAGCAGGCCCCCGTGGACCCGCGCGAGCACCGCATCCTGTTCCACGGCGCGGGCAGCGCCGGGGTGGGAGTGGCCAAGCAGCTCATGGACTACTTCGTGATTGAGCACGGCTACTCTGAGGAGGAGGCCAAGAAGAAGTTTTGGCTGTCCGACAGCAAGGGCCTCATCACTAAGGACCGCGGCGACCGCCTGGCTCAGCACAAGGTGTTCTTTGCCCGTGAGGACAACGACGGCCGCCAGTCTAAGAGCCTGCTCGAGACCATCGACTACGTCAAGCCCACTGCCCTGATCGGCCTGTGCGCCCAGTCCGGTGTCTTCGACGAGGCCGTGCTAAAGCGCATGGCCGAGCTGAATGAGCGCCCCATCGTGTTCCCGCTGTCCAACCCCCTTGACAACGCCGAGTGCACCTTCGCCAGCGCCATGAAGCACACTGACAACCGCGTCATCTTCGCCTCGGGCACCGCCTTTCCGTCCTACCAGGTTCCCGGTACGGACGAGATCCGCGTCCCCGGGCAGGGTAATAACATGTACATCTTCCCCGGCCTGGGCCTGGGCGCCACTCTGGCTAAGCCCAAGTGCATCACCGACACCATGATCTACGCCGCCGCCAAGTCCCTGGCCGGGTCGCTTAACGACGACGAGAAGGCCCACAACCTGCTCTACCCTCGCCTGACCCGCATCCGCGAGGTCAGCGTGGACGTGGCCGAGGCCATCTGCACCCAGGCCCTCAAGGACGGCGTGGCCAAAGACGACGTGGTGCGCCGTCTCAAGACCCCCGAGGCCCTCCGGGAACATGCCCGCGAAAACATGTGGGAGCCCACTCGGAAGACCGAGGACATTGTCCACAGCAACCTATAAGTGGACCTGTCGTCCGCCCCACTCTCAATCTCTCCCTGCCTCCTCCATCCATAAAAGCATAGCCATCTAAATATCACACCTCCCCTCCCCACCGAAAGTAAATTGTTCTCTGTTCACCCACCTTTATTCTTTGCTCCTTGGTTGGGCCGTCCGGGCCGCACCCCCCGACCCGTACTCTCCCCCACCTCCTTCCAGATGGTGATTACAATAAACGAGGATTGTATATCCACCCTTCATTGTAGCCAAGGCGGTGCGACGTCCACAGAGTGCGATACATACCTGACGACAGCAGCTGGGGGGGGGCAGGGCCTGAATTCTCCCCTGCCAGCTGGCTAGTCAGCTGCCAAGGCACGCGCTCCTCTCTACCTTGGCGCCCCCTCCCTCCCCTTGGCTGCACTACCACCTGGGCCTCCCGAGCTCTCCTGTCCCAGCACCAGCTGCTGGCTAGGCTTGAAAACCCTGGCTATCATAGGGCCACGGTCTGTCACCCCTTCCGGTTCAGCACCACCTGATGTGCGACCAGGCCTGACTGCAATCTCCATTCGGCCTTTCCCATTCCAGCCCTCCCCCAGCTTCCCATCCCCTCACTCAGACATTTCCTTCGCCACCTGAAGACCGCCGCGCCTCGGGTCCCGTCCCTTCTTTGGACCGACTAGCCGTATTCCGACCGGTGACGACGCAATCCTAGGTATTCAGCTCTTGCACTCGTCACCTATCCAGGCATTCGCCGTGTCTCTCTCCCCCCCCACTACCATAGACCTGGCCTACCCCACCCGTGCTACTGTTGCTGTCCCCCTGGACATGATGAGCCATTCTGACCAGTCCACCGGGCCGTCTCCTGAGCGGAGTCCAGGTAAGTGTCTGTCCAGTTCGTGCAGCCGCACCGGTCCGTCTACGTCCATTCAACTCGCCCCCGTACCTGACTGACAGCCCCGCTATGCTATGACTTCGCGCTGCCTTCCTCCCCCTTCCTCGTTTTAGCCCGTGCAGGAGGAACCAGTCTCACCGAAGCCGTCAGTCACAACGTGCGCACCTGGTTGCACACGTTATCGAACACCGTGGAGCAGTGGAGTTACCCAGCCGGCCCACGCTCGAATGAGCTCTGGCTCCTCGGCAAACGATATCCGCGGCCCGCCGACGGCCCGCCCGCCCCTGAACCCGTCAGCGACGCTGTGGCTACCCTTGCCGACCCTCAATGCCACCCGGAGACCACGGACCCTCCTGTGACAGCGCGACCGGCCACCCCGCCCCCGACCTCCACGGTCTCCGCGTTTACCCAGTCGGCTTACGGTTTCATCAGTTCCTTCCAAACCCCACGGTTGCCCACTGTTGCCCGCCCGTACCCAAGCGACTTTTTGGCCGATTTCCGCAGCCGGATCTGGTGCACTTACCGGTCGGGGTTTCCCACCCTGCCCAACTCTAGCCTAACAAGCGACGCCGGGTGGGGGTGCATGCTCCGCGCCGCACAGTCGCTCGTGGCCCAGGCGTACGTGCTTCACCTACTCGGACGGGGTAAGTGGTGCTTTATCATAAGGGGATGATTGCGGGCGAGTCAAGCGTACACGCCTCTCGTTTTACCGTCCACTGCTGCGCTAACCCTTCGGTACTTTCATGCATTTCTCTACGTCCCACGTATCAAAGACTGGACCTTGGACGCATCGACACCCGAAATGGAACAGACATACCGCCAGGTAAGTCGGGTCTAGTAACCAATGCCGACTTGAGCACGTCTAGCATATCCACTGGCCTGGGTTGCTCACTAATATCCTTTTCCCTTTTTACGGACCGCCAATCCAACGCCACGCCCACAGATCCTAAAATTGGTGGCTGACTACCCTGGTGACGAGTACGCCCTCTCCGTCCACCGGATGGGCCAGCGCGGTCAGGACCTCGATGTTGCCGTGGGCCAGTGGTTCGGGCCGCACCTAGCCTGTCACGTTATCCGGTAAGCAATCCAGAATGCGGGCGTGCGAGTCGGCCGGTGCATCTTGGCGCTTGGTGTCTGGCTGATCGCTACCTTCACCACCTGATGCCAACCGCTCGAGCAGGGCTCAAACCATCTAGTTCTGACCCCATTGCCTTCCTTGCCGTCCACGTTCCATGCCACAGAGATCTGATCAACGAGTCTCGTCCGTTCGACCTGCGCGTTTTCTTGGCGACCGACGGGGTGGTCTACCAAGATAAGCTATTTACCGAGTGTCGTGCCACGGCCGAGGATGGTAACGACAACGACGACGGTGAGATGCTGGGCCCCACGCTGATCCTCGTATCTACCCGTCTGGGTATCCATCAGGTCAACCCCGTGTACTATCCCTTTGTCAAGTACTGCTTCAGCCTGCCGCACTTCGTGGGCATCGCGGGCGGGAAGCCCGCCTCGGCCGCGTACTTTGTTGGCTTTGAGGATAACGACCTCATCTTCCTCGATCCACACTACACTCGGCCGGCTGCGGGATTGGACCCGGCTGATGGGCTGCCCCACTCGGCGGACCTTCCCTCCTACCACTGCGTTGCGCCCAACAAAGTGGCGCTGAGCCGCGTCGACCCATGCATGCTTCTGGGGTTTTACGTGCGCAACACGGCCGAATTCGCCGACCTGAAGGTCCGACTCGCCGAGTTGGCCCATCAGCAGAAGGATGCGCCCATCGTGACCATCGCTGAGCGCACACCAGCCTACCTCACCTCAGAGGGCTTTTCCGACCATGAGGAGGAAGCGGAGGACAGTGGAAGCGAAAGTGGCATGGGTAGTCGGGGAATTATCAGCAAAGTCAACGGTGAAGGTACTGCTACTATTACGACGGACTCAGTGATGACAGCGAGAGTGCCGGCGGCAGACGCCGAGGCTGACGAGTCTGCCTACGAGTACATTAGCCACTGGTCCGTCGCGTCCACCCGGCCGTCGCTCCACCGGCAGCCTGTATCCCCAACCAGTTCCCCGCCCTCCCTTGTGCGCTACCCCACCGGGTCACGTAGTGCCCCCTCAGGTGACGATGACTTGGTTGATATCACAGAGGCCCAGGCTACCGAGCCACCGGTCCCCATCGATATGGCCAACCTAGAGGATGATGCCGAGGTCCACAATCATGGTGTCGTATCACAGAGCGAGTCAGAATCGGAAGCCTCCCCGTCCAACACCTTGGCCGCACCAGCCGCCGTGGCGGACGATACGGCCGGTTTCCTCCTGGTGAATCGTACGCCGCGGAACCAGCGAAAGGCTGTCCCCGATTGCCGGTACCGAGTTCAAAAGTGACCCCCTTCCCTTCGTGAGGAGCTCGCGCTTGGACGGGCCCTAAGTAACCCCATACATATTTTTCCAGGCTTGTATGGATGTCGAAGTATCTCTTCACCGCATGGTCCTTAATGCCAGCTGGGAGGGGTAACATGCCCGATTCTGTAATTTTAAACCTCTTTTCCTATGCTCACTTGTACATCGCACTAAACACCGTTACAACGCTGTCACCTAGTCTTACGTTCAGACTGATGTTTTTTTTACAGGTTTTCTGATGGCGTCGACCTGATTATTTGTACCAGTACCCTTGCCCTACCTGTTGCCTAAACTTGGCCGAAAAATGATATGTAGCAGTGTATCTTGAATGGCTTATCGGGCCGGTATTGTTTACTACCGCTCTGTCTCCGTCAAAAACATTCCGTTTACGACTCCCAAGTCATTGAATTCACATCCGCCCTTGCTTCCCTTTCCCCGAGACCCGCGGCCCCCGTACGACGTCCGCCATGTTGGCCGAGCCTTCCCCATTGCCCAGCCTCTGGCATGCGCTCGCCCAGGCCCGCCTAGCAAACGAATCTCTGTCTCAGCTTGAAGTAGGTGGGCGTCCCTGGTCTTTAAACTCCGCTGGAACTCGGGCATTCCCGCGTCAGGGAGAGACACTATGACTCGAGCCAAGTTGCTTAATGTTTGCCGATCGTTTTTTTGTATGGAATGCAGCGTGGGGCTAGCGACCGCTGCTATCCTCGCGCCAGACTTACGGCCAGAGACCCGCTCAATATGCCATACGGTAGCCCCATAACCAACCCAGCAAACCATCCTTACAATCTTATCTATAGCCTGGCTATTTTCCTCACTTCTGCCGCCTCTCCTTGACCTAGGAACCGACGCCGATCGAATACGAGGACGTCCTCGTTTGGCACATACCCGTCGCCATCGATCACCCGCTGCGCTGTTTCGTCGGCACCCCCGAGTTCTACCTTCTTAGTGCACCCACGTCCCCAGCCGTAGACCTGGATGGGGTATGTACTTAGGAAAACTGGACCCCGTGTCAGTAAGATTTAGGCAAACGCAGTGCCCTCCAGGTCGGCTTCGCGGATGGTTGGGCCTAATCCCTTACATTACCTGCGCTACCTCTTCCCTATCTTGATTCCCAGTTAAATTCCCGCCAGGTCCAACCTTATCATGCCATCCACGTCGACGGGCTGGGTGTCAGCACCAGGGCTACCCGCCCGAGCAGTCAGGTAGAAAGTCAGGTCAGTCTAATGGGAACATGTGTGGTGAAGGTCACCGGCTTGGTAGCTAGGGTAGGACGTTCGTTGCGGGCTGAACGGTGCCCATTTACCTTGGGCCCTGGTGATTTCCCGTTGTGATTCTAACCATAGTGCTCCGTTCGAATCGCTCCCCTCCCCTCGCTTTTCTACGGTGCCAGACACCCTCCTCACTTGGATACCGAGTGAACTGGTCGGCCGACCCTCTCCAACCGCTCACGTACGAAGACGGCCGGTACCGACTCTCACAGTTGAGCATGTCGCTCACCGCCGACGCCGCCGCCACCCGCCCGTTGGTCTTGGCTGCCGTCACAACCCCACAGGCCCCACGCGGCACGGTTTATCTCGGCCTGCGCTATCCAACCTCGCCGCAGGACCTGCCAAGCGTGCTCAGCGTTGACCTGCGGGCAGTGTGCAGCGCCAGCCGGACGATCACTCCTACCAAGCTGGTGCTTAGCCGTGAAGGTGCCGAGGCTCTGATCCACAGAAATCGCCCCGTTCATCGTGCCGGGGCCCCGCCCCACGTGGCCTGTCGGGCCCGCTATTACCTCGTGGGCGGCCCTCTCTATACTCCTGCGGCCATTCCAACCGACCTAACCTCGTCGACCTCAGCAGTGTACGTCGAAGCCGCGTGGGATGTGCCTACTGGCCAGCTCGCCGAGCCCCTGCACATTGGGGGCCCGCCCCTTTCCGCTCGCGTCACTTTGGATGTGTTTAGCTTCCCCGGCCAGATCGACCGCGAGACCCACGCTGTACTCGAGGGGCTTTTGGGTGAGCTACAGTACCTCATGATCTGGAATGGCATTCTACAGGGTTATCTAGATTGGCCCGCTGTGCCTGGCGACCCTGGCAAACAAGCGGCAGGTACCGTTTCGCCGGCCTTCGTCACCCGCGTCGATCACTTCTTTAGCGAGTTGGCTCCGGAAGACGGCCGTGACATGGATAAGGATATACCCGCCACTGTCGGCCCTAGTGAGGAGGCTGATCCGAACCTACCGGATCTCTTTTACCAGCTACCGGCGCGTAAGGACCAGGATTTCACGGAACGATTTTGGCAGCTGTGCCAAACGGCCCAGTCGCAGGCCGACCTTACCGAGGCCATTTCAGCCCTCGCCGAGCACCTCGAAGCTGGCAAACTCAAGCTAGTGGTAAGTAGCGATTATGGAAGAAAACCAAGCGTCCTAGATGCTCGACAAGGTCAAGGCGACCCGCTCACCACCGGAGCAACAGGCTGAGCCTGTTGGTTTCATCACTTTTCATTATTCCGGACCCTCCTTCTCACTTCACTGTAACCTCACTACCAACCTACTGTCGTTGACCTACCTGACTGGCTTCGCTCAGGTGGACAAGGCCAACCCGTCGAGTCTCGCCCGGGTGATCCGTGACTTTATCAAACTGTCGCAAATGGAGACCGTACCGGATTACCAGGAACAGCGGGGCCGTCTGGCGAGTACCCTCGACTACTGGATGGAACAGCCTCTCGAGATTCTGGTCGAAATTGGTCTCTATAAGCTGCGTCTCGACTACTGTTTCCACCTGATCGGCCACCACTTCGCCACCCACCAGCAGCTAGAATACTACCTCGATGGGCAGGTCAGTCACGCCGAACAGCTTACCCGTCTGCGCCAGCTGCACCGCTGCCTAGAAGTGTGGGCCCTAATCAAGGTCCAGGTGCACCTGTTTCCCTACGAGAGTCTTCGACAGATCGTCGGGGCCTTGCTGGCTTTCTTTAGTCGCCCCAGCGGCGGGGAAGAGGGGTCTGATGCGATTGACGAGTCCGATGGAGCAGAGGACGATGAGAGCCAAGAGACCACCCGCGATCCTCGGATCGACCGGCCCCTCCGCCTACGTATCGTGATGCCGCGCTTCTCGAATGGTACCAACACTATGATGGAGAATCTGGTCACGAGGTAAGTTTGCCACAGTCATTTCCCCCACCCCCCCCCCCCAGCACTTCTATCCTGCACACCACACTACATGTGGTGTGGGTGGGGTGACCGATGCCAGGACGGGGGATTAGCGCAGTAATCTGGTGCCTTTTTCTTTCGTTTCTGGTCTTGTGGGCTGACGACACCTCCCATTTCACGGGCCAGCTTTCAGTAGCAATCCGAGACCGGCCCTAAATTGTGGGAAATTTACGGTCGGGAGTTGAGCCCCCAACCCTCTCATTCGACGTGGCTCTCGCTACATTCGTTTTCTTGTGCTTTTTTTTACAACCACAAGGCTAACATCCACATTCACCCCCCTCCTTATGTGCACACCACTCCGCTTCTCGACTGAATCATAGTCACGACTTCACCGAATGGTCGGTCGTGTACCGCCAGGGGGGGTCTCCCGCCGGTTCGGATGCTGCTTGTCGGAGTAGTCAGACTCATTTTTTTCTTACCAAGGACACCTCCATACTTCCCCGCGCACTGCAGGTGGCCGACGCCTCGGGTAACGAAGATCCGGACCTCCATCTGTCCCCTTTTTCCAACTTGCTACATGACAACCTAACTGAGGCACCCGCAGGTCTGGAAACTGACGAAGACGACCTGGGGCTAGCAATGGGCAGTGGAATGGTCGGTCGGTACCTATTGCTCCAGGCAATCGTGGGAGAATAGCCAGACTTCTAGTAACGCCGAACTCCCCTCCCCCTCCCACTTGACTGTGTGTCCGATTGAAGTTTTGCTACGCCACAGTAATCAATTAAATCCAAGGATTTTAACGCGTACAAATAATAGCAGGGACTATTCAGGGCTACCCAACTCTAAATTGTGTCGATGGTAATTGCAGGATGTGACCAACTATATGGCTATACTGAGTTGTAGTATTCTGAAGCCATGGACTGGTCCCGCGTCGTCTACACAATATAACGTCATGTATTGGGACTTACGCCATGAAGTCGCTCTCCTTTTCTTTAGGCTTGCCTGAAAATGTCACCTCGTTTGTATTGTACGGCAAATCACGCCGGATAGCCATCAATAGTACCGAGACTGTCGCGATTGGAGGAGAGTAGTGTCTTTGAGGGCTGTCCTAGTACCCTTCATGCTTTCCGTTCCGTTACCGGGCAACGATTTGGCTTCCAATCACCCCACGTCGCTATTACCTCTAGAAGAGTGTCCCAGGCCAATTTAACTAGTATATTTCTGGTGTTCAGCCAGATGACCGTTAACCCTGGGAAAAACATTCCTAATTATTGAAATTAGTAGTCCGAGTCCCAGGGCCCTTTGACCCCAAATTTTAACGGCAACTCGTCCAACTACCCACAAATTTACCCGTGTCCTGTTTCTAATCCCCCCTGACCTGTGTCCTATATGTTCACATTAAAACCAGCGGCTCATGTGCATCGGTGGTAGGCAAGGACTGGCAGCGTCCCAATAGACTGAATCCTATAATTCTTTTAACCATGGTGTCCGCTCCTTGGCCCATCGCAACCTCCCTCCCCCGCCTTCACAGGGACGATCGGATGGTCCATCAACTAGGGTCCACCGGGCCTGATTTCTAAAAAATATACCCTCCCCCGGCTGCCTATCACTTGATTATCCCCATCAATTTATGGTAATCGACCCTACACTAGTAGTTGGTGAGAAATAGAGCGAATGGGGCGGCCGTCGAAGCCCCACCTACCTAGCAGTAACCTATTGGTGCATTGCCATCGGGTACTGGTATTGTTTGAGATATGATACAAAGTACTTAGAGGGGGGAATGGCCTGAACGGCGTTTGCGGTTTCTAATAGCAGTAATAAATGTTTTTATACAACTAGGCCTAGGCCAAGGACAAATCAATTGTTTAGTCGCAATTGACACAATAAAGCACCGCTGTCACGATAGACGGGCCACAATATCAACACGGTGTTGATGTGCTATCGAGTGGGTTGAGGTTGATTCCCAAAAGGCCGTGCTGCTACACCAAGGATAAAAGTTGCCGATCAAGTACGAACCTGAGCAGTGATATTGACGGTTTTTGCTAATATTAGGCTCCGAAATAAATACAATATACCGCACAAGCAGAACTAGCAGATTTTTCGGCCTACCATTGTAGCCAGGTCCCCCCTCCACGCACTCGTCCTCTGACAGTTTAGTAGCATCCTTAGAGTTTCACCTTGTATGATACAGCCTATTCACCTGATCTCGTGCCATAGTCAACGTCAGAATCTGGCAGGTTATCCCGAGATCTATTCATTATCCATCTGATTGCGAGGGGGGGGGGGTGGAGTGAGACCCTTGCGGCGGTGTTTACACTTTAGAGTTTACTGGTAAATCCAGGACCGTCGGTGAGTGTATTCCGTGTAGCTGTGTGGAACCCGAGGGTAGGACGCCAAGCCACCGCAAGGTTACACAAATTTAAGCTGCTGGCTTGAACCGAGTTCTCAATGCAATAAACAGAACAGGCTCCTAGCTTATTGCATTGTGGGTAATTGCCCATAAATAATGAAGAGCCAGTGGATACCATAGGTGTCATTATTAAAATACCCTACCTACGTTGTCATCGAAAACCTGTACGCTAAATCCACCGACGGAATGGATAGTAAGGACCGGTTTCCTCCGTATTACCCTGTCACATAAGCAGCCGCATTAATTTTCAGCTGCATCTATTTAAGCCCATTGGTTGGCCCTATAAGTTACCATTACGTTTGGCGACTAGTCGCCGATCACCATCGAGATCATTGATTGCGCGTCACTGCTCTAGTAGAATATCGGCCAAGATCTACGGCTGATCGGCCTGGTAGGCTATTTATAAACCCATCTTTCCGGTGTTCGGTTAGCTCCCGTGGAGCGATAGATGGACTTACGCTTCCCTCACTACCCAATACCGTTTCGCGAATACGCTCGAAGGTGGGGTCAGCAGGAAGGACTTCTATTGAACGGTTTACTTTCGTTTAGGGCCCGTCCGGCCGCAAAGGAAGGGTGGGGGGGGCGGATATGACACATTACGCCGACCGAATGGCTGAAGTATCCGACAAGTAGAGGGGGTATCGTAGCCGATGAGTAACCAAGAGGGCCACCTCTCACCGTATGGACGAGCATTTGGCCAACGTAGCGCCTCTCCAGATCCCTCCACTATCCCGGGCCCACGTGCGTTCTACCGGAAGGGGGGTCTACAAAGGTACCAGACGAAAGTGGCGGGTCTTCACAGATTGGGCTAGCCAGCCATCAGCCCTCATTTCGTAAGGCCCAACACCCCATTTTACCTTGCTTTCCTTGCATCTATCGATATTTTATTGTTCAAAGGTAAGGTGCCACTCATCCTTTACTCCACATCGTCTTTTGACGAGAGTATACATTGACAACTCATACTATTTTTTCAATAGTAAAAGGGCCAATCTGGACCGCTGTGTTACGCCTGTAAATACATATCGTATTAACGACAGTACCACAAGACGTGTACGTCTGCTAGAGAATTCTTTATGGGGAGTAACGGCCACACTTTGTGATCGGGTCCGTTATAGGACCCAGTTGGTCGAGTGGATGGTGTTTTGCACAGCCACCAGGCCCACCCTTGCAGCCTACGGACAATCCCAGCCAACCGGTTGCCGCATGACGAGTGTCAAGTTCCACCTTCGGCGGCTACCACCACCTCTGGCTGTTCGCCCGATCCGCCGGTGCTCGTTATCCATCCAGGCTAACATAGACACGGGATTGACACCTCACCTTTACAGATTCTTCACGCGGTACTCCTCTACGTTCGTGTGTCCGCCGTAGTCTTCGTTTGTCTCCTGGCCGAGCGGATCCCGTGGCAGTTTGGGGTTTCGACCGTGCGACACTCGAAGTTATTTTTATGTTGGGGAAGGAGGGTGGCCTGGCCGGTTATACTGTTTTGCTCTTGAAGTCAAGGCACACACCGAAGCTAAAAATTGGGCCGATGATGCTCAGTAAGGATTACTTCATGGTGCCGCTGTCTATATTCTCCTTTTTTAGGCTCGGCTGCCGCGCCTCCTATGTATAGTGACAGCCCAGCCCCTTACATCCGCCCCTCCTTACCAATATTATATACTCCGCCGTAGTGGTGGGGGAGTCGTCATGGTCGGCAATCACGGGGTGGGGATTTGTGATGGTGGGGCAGGTGGGGCTCTACCTGTGGATAGAGCGGCAGTGCGAACATAGCCCAACGTGTCGCCCATCCCAGTGGACTGTCTCTACAATACGGTTAGGAGTACGGGGCGCTCAGTAAGAGCTATACCATACATAGCCATCCGTACCGTCTGAGTTCTCCGATACACAGGGCGCAGTAATGAAATGGGCCAGCGGGATTATCCGATAGGATGTATATTATTATAGCCAAGAGAAAACGGGCAATGATATTGCAGAATTCATATAGTGGAGAGACGATACAATATGTCTATGTTTGTTCGCCAGACCGCATTAGCCAGGGGGATAATGAATTTCTTGACAACCCGACATTGGTTGGACGGTGCACGCACGACACACAGGGTGCGGGGGAGCTGTGCGCCTCCATGTAACGCATTAATCAACTGGACCTGACATCGGCAGGTTTTGTCGCTCCGGGTATGCTGAGGATACCTGCCAGCGAAGGACAACGCCCCTCCACTGCGGCGGAGGCTTGGCTGCAGTTTTGGTGTGCTGGGTCCACCCTCATGCACTATCACCTCTTGCCTGGGATCGGCTCGCTGGTAGCGATGTGCTGGTTGGGCCCACGCTTTCGCTACTCTAATATTGTAAGGCTTGGTGTCCATTTTTTGGCCTGTGGACCAGCGTACCACATCAGTAACCGCTGCCTCCATCCTAAGAGGCACCAAAAAGCCCCATTAATAGACGAACAGGTAGGGTCACTTGGCGAGGCAATCCCCTAATCACGATACATCTTCCCTTCGCTACTAGCGCCCATTCATTTCTGCCGACTTACAGGATATTTTCGGTAAGCAACGCCCAATTAGGAGTCGAAAGGCCCAAAACGTGGTCTATGACTCCGATTGTAACCCCTTTGGGCCTGGACAGAGGGAGAAGCGGCAGGAATGGGCAGGCAGAGGATAGGGCGCGCCGACTCGGCCCAGGTGCGAAAGGATGACTGCAATCGGAGCATGTTGTCCGTACTATTCAGCTGTCACTGACCGAATCAAGGGTGGGGATCACCGTCCGGTCATAGTCTAGGAGGAGGGGCGGCGGTCGGCGCGTCGTTATCGCCGCCGCTGGACAGCTTCGCTAATGGCAAACGATATGCTGCGCCATACGCGGGCTAGCTCGATGTACACCATCAAATGTACCGATGATACTGCACTACTCCAACTCGTCCCAAACTCTTCGTGGCATGGAAAGGCATACTGGGGTAAAACAACTGACCCTCGCTCCTCAAGGGACACGGCTGACATTGATTTCTCGCTCATATGGGCGCACGTACATTGAACCCGGAGCCGTCGAGCAGAGGGAGTGGGACAAAGTAGAGAGAACTAGTCTGTCAGTGGCGGTTGGCCGATACCTAGCAGGTGGAGATGCGGGCCTAACAAAGGATATATCCTGCGTCGATTCTTTCACGGCAAGCCCCTCTCGCGATATGTAACACCCTTTCCCCCTCCTCTCGCCCACTTTGACAGCGCGGTGAGGGATCGCCCACCACTCTCCCCCTGCTCTCCTCTTGCCAAAGCGCCCATCATTGGGCCGCTCCTTCGTTCCCCGCCTTCCCCTGCCGCTACACAGCATCTCCCCGCTCGCTTCCCGTCAACCGACATGAGTCCTACAGCCAGTAGGGCTTGGAGACGGTCATTGAGCAGGGCGTTGGTGCTCTTTACGCTGCCAATACTTGATTGTAGTCATCCTTGTCACTCCCCTGTCGAACAACGGCGTATCGTGCGCCCTCTCCCTTCCCACTCCAACGCTATGTGTTGCTCACGTCCACTGTTCCCATCCATCTGGTCAATTCGCTCAGTGCTCGATCCTGACCGCCCGAAGATTCGCCGTTATCAGACCGACCCCCCCCTGGCTGTACAGAGGGGGGCAAACCTCGCCTTACCGTTGCACCGTCACCCAATTGGCCATTCAGGCGGTCCGGATAGGCTTCGGCGGCCTACCTACTTTTGAACTCCCCATCACTCCTCCGCCGGCTACCACTTGCGCTATTCTTGGATCACTCACTGGTCCCCTGAGCTTATCATGCTATATATATATATATATAGTCCCTGTCCTCGGACCCAGTACCACGCTCATCCAGAATGGCCGTCGTACTGCTTACCATCCCTTCAAACCTAAACCCTTTTTGTTTTACTAACGATACACTTTACCTGCACAGGTAGCGGACCATGACAGTTTCCTTCCGACCTATATTTTCCAGTCAAATGTCCCCCTTCTAACCCTTACTGTGCTCCCTCATCACACTATTTTACACAGTTACCTAGTTTCCTTCACACCTCCATAATTCAACTCGATCCATTTAGTCATAACCTTATTCTGCGGTCGGACTCGTTACGAATCGCACAGCCGAACTTTTCGATATAACCGTGTTTCAGTCTCAGCCATACTGCTACAGTATTTTCAATCGCCTGACCCGTACCATCGTTCGTCTACGTAGTGACTGATTCACCGCGGTAACCCATTCGTACTCCAATCCACTTGCATCTACCCGTCCCTATCCCTTTTGACCTCTATTCGTACACTGTCACCCACCATCATCGTCAACCATCCAAAGCCTCGTCCACGCCACGTCGCCCGTATCTTCCTCATTTCCTCTCCCGCCAGGTAAGTCAGTCTAAGTGCTCCTCGGTAAACAAATATGAAACAAAACATTGCATCGGGCCCTTTCCTTTTGCAACGCCGACGAGTATTTGACACATGCTTTACATATCAGCTCCCTGGGTGGCCAGGTTGAGAGTGCGCAGAATGCGCATCTCGGTGGCGTCCGGGCGGCGGTGGGTAGTGTACGGGTGATAAGAGCCGGAGTGCAGTCGTCATACTCGGGCGGAGGAATAGAAGGGGCTTTACCCCACCCCTGTTTCCACCACCCACAGTCGATAGGCAGGGTTCGACTGTCCTCACGACACATGGCGACCCGGGAGGCAGGTTTCGTACCCCCAGATCCATCTCGGGAGCGCCGTGTGGAAAACGGGTATGTGGGGTCAGGGGAGAAAGGGGCTCTTCCCGTGGCCGCCGCCGCTGACACTTGCCTGCCCATTGCACATTGGTAGTTAGGCCGGCCAATGTTTATTATTATTAGTATTCAAAAAGGACTGCAACCAGATTGGTATTCTGCTGACGAGAATCCGGTTCGAGAGTGCCCCGCCCGCGGGAAAGCCTCGAACCAGAGGCCTGCACAGTGTTGGAGTATTTTTTTGTATTACCGCCATTTTTCTCTCCTCAATTAGCCGACGGCATCACCACCTCTCCTACCTTCCCTACCCTCTCCCTCCTTTCTGTAGCCCACCCGTGCAGCTCTCCTTGCCAGGATGGCCACCCGCTGTGTGGAGAACCAACCCCCGCCTATCTCCGACAGCGGGGCGTCTAGGTCCTTGCGCATCCAATTGTTGGGAGGGCGGGGCCCACGGCGGACTCGGCCTGGGTCAGCTGCGCAGCAAGCTGCAGTCCCATTCACGGGCGGGGTTTCTTAAAACCTCCTAGGATCTAGCGGCCAACGGGTCTATCGACAACCTGAAGGGGAGTGATGTACGGGAAAGAAAAAGGAGGGAGGTTCTGTAGGGTAGGTGTCTCGAGCCACCCTCGATTACACCGTTTACCTTTATCGCCCTCCTCTCTCCTGTCACCCGCCTTCTCTCCCTTGCTTGGCTTCCCCTGACGCATCCCTGCGCCGGCCCGTCACCTTGTTCGGTCGGGTGCCTTAGTCAGTAGGCAACGTTTATTCCCTTGACCACTCACACCTAGCAGCACGGCAGGTCGCCGCTGTGTGCATCCCCCTCCTTTTAGCCCTGCGGTCGTAACGCGACCGCACGCTCACGCGGCGCTGCTGATTTGGTCGCATTATATATTCACAACCATTGATCGCCGGTCCTACACATTTTCCAGTCGCTCGACATATTATCTTAAACCACGCCAACCTAGTCACGCTAACCATGTTAACTGTCTTCCTCTCTTATATATACATACATCGTTTCCCCGCTCCCCACCCTCCCACCTGCACCTAATATAGGTCCGACAGTCCACATCCGCCATTCCTCGGCCGCAGCCCCACATCCGCACGGACCTATCCAGCCCTTTTCCCACCTCCTTTCGCCGCACTGCTTACCGTACCCGATCCGGGCATTCGACCTTTTAAAACAACATTTTTTTTATTGCTTAATTGGCTACGTTTGACCTATACCCCAACCACTAGTACGGCTATCACCGTTCCTTAATTTCCAACCCGTAGTTTCTATTCGTCGATTTCTTTCGCCTCTAGCCACTATGGACTCCGCCCATGGTAACGGTCATCATTACCCTATGATGGGTATGGAGGAAGGTTGGCTACCGTACGTCTTCTCGACCAAGAACGACGTGCTCGGTATCGAGCCTAGCCACCCGATCTTCAATCAGCCAGCTCCGCCACGGCCTCAACTCGACCCTCAGTTTCCGGCACCCTACCTGAACCTGCCCCCGCCGAGTCCATACTACGAGTTTGACCAACCGCCTCTCCCACCCTATAAGCAGGTCAAGAAGCGCAAGCGCCTCACACCCGAGAAGCTGACCATTCTGTTGGGCGTGTTCCAGAAGGAGCAGAAGCCCAACGCCGAAAAGCGGAAGCAACTGTCGGAACAGACGGGCATGACGCCACGTGAGGTCCAAGTGTGGTTCCAGAACCGCCGTGCCAAGATGAAGCGCGAGCGAGCCGCTGAGGATAAGCGGAGCCCTATGGGCACCAGTCTATCCGCACGCTCCTCCCCGCATCCGCCAACCGAGAATGAGCTCACACCCTTGACCATCAACGTGTACGGGCCTCCCGAGTCACACTATGCCCACGGGACGTCAACGAGCTCAGCACCGCTGCACGTCGACACGGGAGCATGGGCCCGCCCCGTGTACACCGTGCCATCCACGGGGTTCGGTGGCTTCCAGAGCGAGTCCCCCGTGTCTGCCCCTACCCCAATGTCGAGTTCGTCGTTCCCTTACGTACACCTTCAGGTCGGACACGGTAACGACCTTGTATCGCCCTCTCAGTCCAGCCCCGTGTTGAGTGACGGCACGCACGGCTCGCAGCCTCCACTTAATTACCTCAATGGCTTCGTGCCGTCGACGCCCTTCAGCGTAGAACACATGAACCGGTCCACCAATCAGTTCGACCCCCCAGCCTCGCCCCTCCCTAACTTTGGTGTGTTCTATCGCCCATCCTGAGCACCATCTCCTATTACCACTCACTTGTTTTCCCCTACTCCCTCACTTGCAACCACTGCGTCGCCACCCACCCCTCGCCGCGACCGCTAACCCTACCCTGTACTCTCGCACCTCTATACATATAGTGTACCACCCTTTCTACTCTCTCTCTCTCTCCCTTTATTCTTCCCCCTCTCCAATTGCACTGTCTCTACTACATCTGCTCCCCCTCCCACTAGTGGGCAGTCGTACATCCCCCACTATAGCTAATTGTCTGTCAGTCTGTATCCACAAGGTCTATTCATGTGTTTGCTCAGTAGTTAAATCTAGCTGTTCGTTAACCATTCCTCCTATACACGATAGGATAGTGTGATGTGCTAGAAAATGAACGGAATTACCATGCCAGTTTTTCTTGCCCTCCTCCCTCTCCGAGGGCCTTGCGGCACGGCCGACCGATGGTGGTTACGTAACAAATTCCACGACTTCGTCCCCCTTACCTAAGCATTCCTTGGGACGGCTGCGAACCCCGATATGGCCGATGGCCTTGTACAGCCGCCTACATCAGGAATGACCGTAGCCCCCCCCAATGGCCTACAATCAAGCAGCTAAGTCTGGGCGATGCCAATTCGCTTGGTTGTCCCCCTTAGGTCCCTTGAGGCCTTAAGTTTTGGCTGGGCTCGCCCATGATGCAAGGGTGGCCAGGAATAATCTATTCACTGTGACAATAGGGGGAGGGAAACACGGAGAGAAAGACTGCAACAGCCAGAGCCATGGTCGTTTCAGGTACCCATTCGGTATACCCGAGAGCAATCAAGTCTCCCTCTTTTGGCTCAATACTCGGCTAATTCAGACGTACCTCTTTTCGGGTAGTGTGCTGATCAGTCACTAGGAAAAAGTTGCACTATCCCAGTTCTCCGGCCCAGCTGTCCGTCCATCCTTCGGCGCATTATCCGACGATTCGATCCCAACCTGGGGTTGCTGAGGATGAGTGAAGGGTAAACGTAGAGGAAGGCTGAGATGAATGAATGGCGTGGCCTTTCGCTTTTCTCTAGAAAATAGGTTTTACTGGTGGCCATCCAGACCCCCCTCTTCAACTCGCCATGTTTCCCTTCTCCTCACTCCACAGGCCCCTGCAACGGCCCCGAGCTGCACCCCTTATCTCCTCTTGCGGGGTCACTTGACAGGTAGCAGCTACCATCTTTCCCGAACGTTGCATGGCAAGGCGATGGAGTATTGGAGGGGTGAAAGGTATAGTGCTTGGGGATAGGGGGCCTGGTTCGCCGTATAATGGATCGAGCCTTGGCACGCCAGGCACAGGCTACCTCTACCTTTTCTTCGCGCAGTCGATCCGAGATTTTGGGGGCGTAGAATAGCAAATAGACAACCTACACATCGTGCGTAGACGCGCGGTGGAAACGGGAGAAAAGTAGGAGCGAAACCTGGCTGTGGGTGGAGTCTTAACCGAATCTCCGACTTGGGAATTCTCCGCCCAATTAACTTCGGTGGCTGGCGAATTCGGCCGTACGTGGGAGGGCGTCTGTCAAGCGGAGGCTTGCTGGGCTCTCTCCGGTACATAACAGCAGGGGTCGATGGTTGCCCCACAATGATCCTCTAGGGTGCCGTGCAGTTTTTACGGCGCTCATGGTGTTTCTCGATATAAACCGCGCTACGAACCTCTTGAATCATCCCACTGTCGGTTTTCGACATTACTGCCTCGGATGGCGCGGTTGGATGGTCAATACAGGTCCATTATCGCCCTCTCTAGATATCCCGGCACCTGTACGTTAAAACGTTTCACCTTGGGCCTTTCCAACGAATACCAATCGCTAAAGGCATTCGCAGCGTGCATACGAGGCGCACGGTGATCTCGTCTAGGTATGGGTCTATTTGTAATGGTTAGTCGTCCATCTGTCTCCTGTCGGTGATACTACCCACCCAACCACTTACTGCGCCTTTTCCACGACCAGGGTTGATTCCTGTTCTATTTCTGGCATTTTCGACTTCGAGACCTCTCTCTACTATCAAGCTTATTCCCCTTGTAGTCGTTGGTAGGGCCGCTTTCCCTTCCCTATTTACTAGCTAAGCCTTAGTGTCTGTATATCAGATCTTATGTCTCAATGTCATGCTGCTGAGACCAGCTAATTCCATTAGTGGGTCGATTATATAGGCTATTTAATGCTAGTCTATTAATGCCGAGCGTGGCTATTCCGACTCGGGTTAGGAGTAACCATCGTGACAATTCACTATCATACCTCCAACAACGATATAGTTTACCTCAAACACAGTACAGTCGGCCATGGCTCGCTCGTGGGGGTGAGTGAGAGAAGCGTGACGATTTTTCTGGCGAGCGCTTCCTAGTGGCGACCATAACTTCAAGGCAACCGTCTGGCAGGCGCGGTGGCCGAAACGGAAGGATTCCTTTTAAAATAATTTAGGCGGCACATCAAAATCGGGAGATTGAGAAAGGGCATCAAAGGGTGCATAATGGTAGATCCTAATACGCTCAGGGGAAAGACATTTATGCAATAAGGGATAGCGGACGTGAAGTAGGGCATTGGCATGGTATCGTCAGATGTACATTATCCAGGCTTGATAATAATTTAGGATGAGGTCTATTCGACTCCTTGTTGTTCGACTGAACAGGCCGATAATCCTTGCCAACCCCTCTTCCAGCCAATCCCTCAAACTGATGAGGTAGCGGCACCGTCGCTAGTTTACCAATTTTTCTTCCCGCCCGATCTTTAATGCCAGTTTAACTATCACCTTTTCATCTCCTCCCGTTTAAAAGTCAGCATCCCGAGTGCGCCGTCTCTTTGACGTTGGCCCTAAGGTTCTGGATTTTACGCTATGTTCAAAATTTGCCACTGGGCTGAGACCCCCCCCTACCCCACACTGTCCCGCTGTGGCACCGCCCCTTGCCGCGACAATACCTCCTCCGTCTTGCGTCCCTCCATCCATAATTCTCCATGCCATAATACCAAAGAGGAAAGCCAGTCCGACCCCTTTGCATGCCCCTCCGGGCAAAAGAACCCCCCCCATCGTGATGTTTGCGGGATGGTAGAAAGCACCTGCTAATTCGTACAATCAAAAGCCGGGCTAGAGGGCCCCTTACCAATTTGGATGTATGGTGACTAAAGAGAGACGGGGTTGGATACCTTGCTGGTCGGGCAGTGTGTATAGCTTTTAAGCCACCCTAGGCCTTTCGCGGTGTAAGTTGCATGGACATCGAGTGTCGCATCGGTCCCAGTCATTGAGAGGTCCAAGCAGCAAGAGTTGGAGATTGGGCTGGGTTGGGTTGGCCTGAGCGAAACTGATGCAGACAGTTGCTGGCCAGTGACTATACAGCTCGACTAACTGTCGTCTAAAGGTGGCACTGACTGCTCTGCGCGACTTGGCTAGCACATATATTAGCATAGCGCCAGACAATATTTTCCACCGCCACATCTTGGACCGGATTCTCTGTTTATCAGGGCGAAGCTGTCATCCGAGTTTGGGGTCCCTTGGGAGGTTAATTCCGGTGTAGTAGAAGCAATAAGCAACTTGGTTGCACACACCGAGGATTGGTTAATCTAATCCTACCGTTCGATACAGCTTTCCTCATGGCGACTGAAAATACTCACGTGTGGCAGGGGAGAACTGTGAGGTTGGGGGAAAGAAAGGAGATGTTATGAACTAATGTTGAACGTTATGGTTAGGAGGCATACGTATCGCTAGGACGGTGGTTGAAGGTCCTATATACGGTGGAAGGTCTTGCAGTTGTCATTGGTCTTCATCGGTCGGGTACAAAATGTCAAGTTGGAGGAGCGACAGTCAAAGGAGGGCGTTGGTTAGGAGTAGAGAAGTCCCCGGTAAGAACCGGATTGCCGAAGCCAACGGCGCAGGGCGTTGAAAAAGGAAGATAGCAAAGGGACAGAGGCCTTAATTGAGAAAAAATATCGCTGTTGAACAGACTGGCTTGGTGAACACATCGGATGCAAGCGAGGGCAAACTATTAGGTAGGAAATGGCACACATTACCAAGAAATGAAAGTCATGGATAATCATCCCGTTTCGACTAGCCTAATGAGCTGAGGCCTTGCTAGATGTGGCGGTTCAGGTGACAAAACTGTCACAGGTTTGACTTGTAGTTCTTGAACATGCAATCACGGTCAGTTTTTCCCAAGGTTGTTATGCAACCAATCTCCTATTGCCCTAGGCATGGTTTACATCGCCATCGTCCAGTATGGGTAACCCCTCAGATGTTGTCCAATCTCAAGCCATGACAGCGGCTATTGGTATCTTTAAGGTAGGCAATAGTACACCTCAGATAAACCCCCCCCCGTATTTTACAACTAAGCTTTCTGCCCGCTTGATTGCACCTCACCACTTATTGGTAAGTTCTATGCCAGCTCTATTTATTACTAAATGTCCTAATCCCGCCTTTTACTTGGACGTCTAGTTGCTAACCGCTAGAATGACACACCAGACGTTGGCATTGGGTTGGAGCCTAGGCTTGACCTCGACCTTGTGCCTCAGCACGCCACTTAATCAAGCACCTAAACTAAGAATAGCTTTGCCCACGAGTAGTTAGACCTTGGTACGATACTCTATCGGTAACCATCACCACCCTGAGATAGCATCACGAACTACACACGACAGTGACTCCGCTAAACCGTAGACCTCGCCCCAACGCATAGCTCCTGCTTGGTTGGAACCCAAGGAGTGCCGGCTAGCGTCTTATTATAAATAGCTGGCGTTTATTCATATAAATATATGGTATGGACGTGTTTAACTATTATCATTTTCTACTGTGTCGAGGCACGACAACCTCCATAATCGACGGTTAGCAATGTTTAGATGACTTGACGTATTCATGCTTCCCGGAGTTTGACTCGGTGATGATCTAGGTCAGGGGATGTTCTTAGATCCACCTTATGCTCTACATTAATATGTCATAAGTTACTGTCTTTAATTGATGACACGGCTTGGTAGCACCTATTGCCCTATCGGCCATTGTACGCGAAAGCGCAATATCTGTCACCAGCGCTGCACCACAGGACCACCAGGACACCTAAGCTGTGTGGCACTGTGCAGCGGGCCACGTGATAAAGTACACAGTGCGCACCGAGGGGGCTCATTATCACCGCTCCCTACTTTTTAACCATGTGTATCACCACAATTCCGGCTGTTCCCATGGCCAATTACCATTCGACAGCCGTCGACACTCTAAGCCTTCACATCACTTCCTCCTGCTGATATACACGTCTGTTAACTGTCATGTCCACCCTTCGCCAACGCCCAACGAATGCCAAGCCGGCCAACTCGGCTAAGGTCGCAGCAATCGATGCACCAACCACTTCATCTGCTACCCTACGCTCGGTTGGCCAGGCAATCGCCATCGCCATCGTTCTATTTTTCTCCCTGTCATACATTATCACCGAAACCTGGTTTTGGGAGCACCAGAGTCGCTTCACCAACTGGCGTTACTGGATTCCGGTAGGTGCATATTGCTTACAGAGTGGATAGGGCGCTTCCGTTAGCCTAAGGATACTACGGTCGCGACCTTGGGCCAATCTCGCTGCTCCGTGCTACCGCAAATCCCCCCGGCTAAGCCTAACCAGTGGTATTTGTTCTATTAATTAATACCGTGTCGCGGTACGTCGCCTGCCAACCCCTGTCGCTGTCCTTTACACGCTACCCATGTACCTTTACCCGCCGACTCAGCGCAAAGAGATAGTCTTAAACGCAACTGAACTCGCACGGTATGACGGTTCGGATCCTTCGTTGCCCATCTACATTGCAATCAAGTAAGTCTTTCGTTTCGTGATCTTTATGGGCCGCTAAACACCGAATTTAGTGGCTCATACGACGTACCACCTCTTGTACGGCGATGCGTGATGACTTCGGACTGACGAATGGATTCTCTGTCTATAAATTTCATCCCGACTCGATTTCTGCGACCACAACGGCCCTCGTCCCCCATTCCAGCGGACGCGTGTACGACGTATCAGAGAGCGACCACTACTACGGACCGGTAAGTAGCAGTTTATAATATGAATCAATTTAATTCACACTAAGCATGGCCTTAGACACACAATAATGAACGGGGCAACGCTTAATGCCATATATACCATATCTATCGTGTCGTGTCGACTCGTTTATTAACCAGGGCATAATGCGTTCCCTATCTGTCTCTACCGCGCCTTTAACGTTGCCTCTCGTCACCCATCTCAGGGCGGCTCCTACCATTTCTTCGCTGGTAAGGATGCGGCCCGTGCCTGGGGTACGAACTGCCTAGGGTTTCCAGCCCATTACACCCACGATTTGCGCGGGTTGACCGAAAAGCAGCTCCAGGTAAGTCATGACTCAGTACACATACAACTAAGCTGAGACTGGACCACCTTATCATCATGCATATCAGCGTTCGATACTCACGCCCCACGCTGCTATCTCCAAACCCGGGCTTTCCCACACCGCGATAGGGTGTCGAGGGCTGGCAGAACTTCTACGACGATCACCACACGTATTATTACGTAGGGCGAGTCCTGCACGAGCCAATCGACCCTGAAAGTGACATTCCACCGGACTGCAAAGGGGCGATTCCTAAACCCACCGAGTGACATTAATTATGACACCAGTGATCGGAAGATAGAGCCACAATATCCAATAAAACGGTTTCTCTCTATGAAACATTGCTAACACTTTCAAATCTATACAAGCATGTTGGAGGACAAATGTTGACCACATCCTCCTGAACAATGCAAGGCCAAAAATATCGTCAGCAGCAGGATTTGAACCTGCGCGGGCGAAGCCCATATGATTTCGAGTCATACCCATTAACCACTCTGGCATACTGACAGCCGTTATTTGTGGAGACCCAACATAGTTTGGTCTCTTGAGGGTCCCTGAGGGGACCATGTATAAGGCTACGACCCTTCCGGCCTTGGGAAAAGGACAAGGGCCACCAGAAGGAAGCTAATAGGCTAACCCAAGGCATGGGGAGATCAGTAAGCGATCTACCAAATCGCCCACCAATAGTACCCCTAATTTCCCATGACTTGGGTTTCATACTTTTCAATTTTACTTGTTTCAGACTTTTGGATTTTATTTGTTTCATCTCCCAGGTCGGCAGGAAAATGCCCACCAGCAAGAACAGCCAAAGCAACCGGAGAACCAGTAATTATGTTTTCAAATTCTTCTATTGTATTTAAGGCCGAACCAACTGCACCTAATGGTTCAAGGAGTGTTTTCCCTACCCTGCCTCGGGGTACCTAATTCCTATTAAAATTCGGTTTATTTATCTCTTCTTCACACTTGGTAGCGAAGCTACGTTTTTCACAAGAAAGGCTCACTCATAAAACCCTAACCCCACTACCGTACAGTACGTGTCATCACCCGCGCTCGCCCACTCACGCCACCATATGCAACAAGGTTACGGAATACCACCCAGCGCCAGCCCAACCCCGTCACCGCCCACAAGCGCCGCCAGCTCCTATCACGACGCCATCACCTCAAACACCATGGACCCGCGAATGCATGCCACGCCCAGGGGCGGACCCACTGACCCGATACCCATGGACCTCGCCACCGCTCTCCAAGAACTAGCCGGTTCCATTCGCCAGGAACGCCACGAACCCACAACCCGCACCCCAGGAGTACAACCCGTAACCTTCTCCGGAAACCGAAACGACAACATAGAATATTGGCTGATGACCTTAGAACTTTACTTCGAAGCAAACAATATCAGAGACCATGCGCGCAAATACCTGATGGCAGCTAGTGCCCTACGCGATGATGCACAAGGTTGGCTCTACCATTTCCGTTGGAACACCCCAGTTGTAACCTGGGAGAGTCTGCAAACCGTGCTCCGGGAACGCTACGGGGGCATCTGAAACCAGGCAGCCATTCGAGACAAACTAGCCAGCCTCACACAGCGCGGGGCAGTGGCCGGGTACGCAAAGGAACTTATGTCGCTAGTTGCAGCACACGGAGGCATCACAGACGATGAGGCAATGGACCGGTTCATTTGAGGCCTCAAACCGGCAATCCGGGCCCAGGTCTCTGCGCAGAATTTTGAGTCCCTCCACAAGGCAGTCATATTTGCGGAACGGTACGACGCGGCACTATATACGAAAGGGAATTGGCAAACCCCAGCCAGCTCGGGTCGCCAAGACACCATTCCCATGGAGCTAGACGCCATCCAGGACCAGGGGCGCCAGACATCAGAAAGCCACCACAGGCGCACCCGGACGGGTAAAGGGCCTCGCTGCTACACCTGCAACCAGTTCGGACACATTGCAAAGAATTGCCCGCACCGCGCACAGGCTAACGTAATGTTCTCGGGAAACGCCAGTGGACAGGACAACGACCAGGAAGCGACCTGTCCCACCGCCGAGGCGACACCATTCCTGGAGCAGTAATTGGAGTTGCAGAGGCAACCCCAGGGTCCGGACGCCCACAAGAACCCCGGACCGTACCGCTCCTGACATTCACAATGGAAATAAATGGTCGGAAGACCCACTGCCTATTAGACAGTGGCTCAACCAACGATTTTGTCTCCAGAAGCTGTGTAAAGCGGTTGGGGTTA
>JANBPT010000579.1:0-29789 GCA_027575765.1 Tieghemiomyces parasiticus
AACTTTTCCGACGTCAGAGTCAAACTTCTTCCGGCTCCTCCTTATAATCCCGACCTAGCCGCCGCCCCCTGAAACTTTCTGTTGTTTAGGGATATTAAAGGGCAGACTTATTGGTAAGTACCTATTTAGCCTAGGCTAGGTTAGCTAGGAGGAGAGGTCGTGGCAGGGCGGGGTGCATGCAGGAAATGGAGAGACAACTAGGTAGATATCGAGCCAGTAATAAATGAAACAAATAAGAGAAGGCCCTAGCCGGATAGAAGGTGGCACGCGGTTTGGGTAATGAAAGTGATAGAAGGGTGGGGCCATCGTGGGGATTGGAAGATCGATAGACCTTCCATCAATCGACAACTATAAGGCGCAGCCACCAAAGCCGGGTGGCACCACCTGGGACGGAAAAGGCAGCCAGCTGGCCTCACTTGGGATACGGATCAAGGGAGTGGGCTTGTAGGCTTCAACAGCGGTTGCCATCTTTTCAGGATTTAGACCACTGGGGGTGATGATTCAATTGGAGTAAAAGATTCAGCCTTCGAGACTTGTGTGTTCTAGGGCCCTTTAGTTCCTCTTCCCCTAACGAAAATAAACCCATTTTGTTAACGTGTTGTTCCCTCACGTTGACCTACTACCTTCGCAGGTCCCATTCCTCAACTCTCCCCTTCCATCCTGCAAACAATTTCCATTTATTAATCAGGTGAAGGCGGACGGTGGAGAGTCCTAGGTAGCCGACATGTTCTTTGGAACAACACAAGTATCCCAATTTCCACGTTTATAGTGCGTATTATGAATCATTGCTTCAGTCGCTATCATGGATGAAGAAGGGGGGGCAGTCATAATCTTTATAGTATGAAAAATTACACCTGGTATGATTTATTCTGGTTCTTGAGCATCAGACCGCCACTTTACAACCGGTTGCTTATGGCTATATTTACTGGTACGAACAACTGAACCTAAATGGGCTCTACGTAAAAATATATGGATTTTTGGATATATACCACACTCGCACACACACGCAATAACTTGTCCCCCGACGGCATTGTACATACTACAGAGCTACTTGCGCTGCCGACTGCCTAAATACTGGGCGACGACGGGGCAGTCACGTACGCGGTCAGCGCCCTGGAACAGTTCCCACTGGTCGTCTCGCAGGTGCGAGAAGACCCGGTCGACACGATCGTAAAACTCCATTAGAGCCACAGCCTCCCTACTGGCCGCAGTGTCGTACAAAATGTTATCGGAGATCTGCTCCGTTCGAGTTCCGTTTCCGCCGCCGCCACCGGTTGGATAATCGTGTAGGCCGTTGCGCTGACTAGGAGTAGACGCAGTGATGCCACGCGGGGTAACATAAACAGACTGGCCGTGTGGATCAGGGGTATGGGAGACGCCCCCACCACTACCACCACCAACACTTCCGGTCAAATTGCGGAGACTCATCTTGGACACCATCTTACGGAGTGAGCTCTGGGAAACGTTACGTGGTAGCCACGAGGATGAAGCATGCGCCGAGGGTGTGGTGAGGGTGACCGAAGAGGGCGCGAAGGGATGGTGCGGGTCATAGGGCGGTGGGTTAGGATGTGGGTGATTGATAACCTTTGGCGTGGATTCGGCCCCCGTTCGTGGCCCGTCATTCTGGGGCTTCGTGGCGCCATCGGGTCGACTGCCAATAGCCGACAACTGGTTGGCCAGTGCACGGCGGGACAGATTCTCCGCCTCAGCACCGCCCGTTACTGTCCGAGTGGACGGCGCCAGTACCACCGAGTCGCTCTCATAACCGGATGAGGCACGGGATAGTGGCGGCGATCCAGAGTGTTGCGATGAGGCCGATGACGACAGGGTGAATGAAGACCCCGGGGAGGATGTATTCGAAACTGGTAATGATTTTGCCGCCGCTGAGACGGCCAGCAAGTCGGGGTCGCTATGGTGGAAGGGCTGGTCCCCCTCCGACAGTGATGTTCGCAGTATGGGCTTCTTGGTTGGACTGCTACCGGCGGACCCGGGCGTCCCCAGCGGGCTCCGCTCTGTCTCGGCCCGAGTGGGCGGGGTACAACTATCACTGTCACTCTTCGTATCAGGGACGTGGGGGTCGGGGGAGGTGATATCTCGGATAAAGATCTTGACGACTTGGTTGGGGAACTCTCGGGCGATATCGGCGTAGAGCTCCATATCCATTTGGCCACTGTCACCAACGAAAATGAATTTGCGGTAGGGAAAGTCGGCCAGGATTCCGCGGATGGCGTCGCGCTTCCCGTCAGCGGGGCTCTGCAAGAAGCTGAAGCGGGAGCCGCCCTCGCCCGTATCCCACATTTTGAGGTGGGCGCTGCCCGGCGGGAAATTGTTCTCGCGGAAAAACTTTTGCAACGTGGGTAGCAGCTGCCAGGGACTGTTGCTCACGTAGTGGAAATGAACGCCCTGTTCCCACCACGATCGGTATAGCGCCGCCATCCCAGGGACTTGTTGGGACCGTTGGAACAGCGTGTTCTGCATGAGGGCCAGTTTCCCGCCCGTCACGTTGGAAATCTTGATGGTGTCATCAATATCAGAAATCACTGACGTGCCGTAGGGACTAATCAGGTCTGCCACTCCGAACGACGGGGTCGCGTTGTGGTACAGGAAGCCTTCCAGGCGGAGTAGCATGTGACCCCGCGTCGCCGCATCCTTCGTCTCGGGCGAAGCTTCACCCAGCCAATGCATTACATCGCGGTTGGAGACCTGGAGGTAGCTACTGAACCGGCCGTTCTCGGCGTAGACACGGACGGAGTCAGAGCCCTGGCGGGGCAGCTCGGAGGTACGTCGCGGTAGGGGTGGAGCGGTATGAGAGGGCGGCCGGGCGGACGTGAGCGATGCTGCCGAGGAACCGTTGGGCTGGGCGTTGGCCATGGTCGCGTTGTAGGCGCCGGTATTAGGTCCTGGGTTGGGTTCAACTGGGTCACCCTCGATCACCATGTGCGTGGGCACGGTGAGCCCTGCGACCCGGACACTGACCGTGGTGTTGCGCATGGTGTCAGCCATCAGCATACTGAACCGGTCTGTGAACATGGAGCGGGCTTCTTCCTCGGCACCGCTCCCCGTCATCTTCCGGGCTAGCGCCAATGCCACCCTGACCTTACGACTATTCGAATTCGTCGTGTAGGTCCAACCTTTGGTCCGGACGCGCCAGCCGTCCTTCTCTGGTGGGGATATGAGTGGAGCGTAGTCCAGGCGGTGGCGGATGCGAGGCAGGTGAGCAAGAATGGCCGGGCACAGGAACTTGCGAGCGGCAACTCTACCGCTCAACTCACGCGGGTTCTTCCCGGCGGAGGATATTGCCGGGGCTCAGAAGAGGCATCTGATTGGTCTGGCCGAGCTACATTTCTTCCGCCCCTTAATCACCCCTGGCGACGATCGCTAGCACTTTGACAACCTCATGCCACACGCAAACTTACCTTTAGTCGCATAGGTAGGAAACAGGAGTAGGTTCGTGTCGGACTGCATGGCGGAGTTGCTAGGACGGTGGGTGAATCGTCAGGAAATGGGTAAGCCTGCAGGCAGGTGGTGTCTAGTACTCGCGAAATTGGGCCTCCGGAAAGCATGTACTGAATTGGGCTGAACTACTGAATTAGGGTGGGCACCCAGGGGAACTGAAGTCGGTGGTTTAAGCGAGGGCGGGAGTGGCAGAGTTTCAAAAAGCGAGGAGCGGCATTCCGGTCGGATAGGAGAATGTAGGCCTGGGCGATTGAGACGCACCTAGTCCTAGGTAGCAACAGTGATGCAGAAACAAGTCTCAGGTAGGAGGACAAGGTGCTGGAGGGAAGGCAACGAAGGACGGGGAGGGGGCCTGGGTTTAGTTTGGCGGGTGTTACGTCTGGTGCGAAGGCGTGCAGTGAGAACGCTGAGAGAGTACGGTCGAGTCGTGACAACTCCGCATCGGGTTTTAGACCCAATGGCCGAGCAATTATTCCGTCGCCTGCCCCCCCCCGGCGTGGCTGAGGCTGCCGCTGGCGGTATTTTTCTTTGGGGGGGAGGTTGGAGAGCAGTGGCCAGTATTTTTAGATGCATCGGTCCATAGAGGGCAGAATTTCATCATTGCATCGTGAGGGTGACGGTGGCGGAAACACGTAGATGGACAGAACCCTTGGTATCATGTACGTGGAACGACGGGCAGTTATCTCTACCGGTATCTGTAGCGAGGGTCAGAAGGCCGTACAATGTGCACCCTTATGACGATCTTCAGTCTGCCATGCATCGAGGGCTTTGGTAGTGGTGGGGTGGGTCAAGGTTGGGGCAGAGGTCGCTAATGCGTGTCATACACTCAACTCCCCCTTTAGCCAATTAAGGTGTCAAATGCACCCTCCAGGTCGTGGCTTCGTCCCACCAATGGTTACAATAGTCAACCTGCAATGGCATTCCCGAGACACGCTACTGTGACCGGGTCACGGTTCTGACCTCCAGACGGAGTTGTTGGTACCAGTCAATTTTGGAGGTATGTACCAGGCGGGGTGGAGGCGACCTGGCGAGTCAGGTCTAGTACCATCATGCCCAAGGCTTATATTCTTCCTATCGCATCTACTTCGAGCAAACTTATGTCATTGAGAACCCTGTACCGACAGCAGCGGCACAGCCCCATGCTAAAGTTGTTAGGGCATAATTGTCCGATGTGGAAAACGGAGCGTGAAATGGTGCACCGGTGCCAATGGGGCCAATCTGGCGATTATATATATATATATATTATTTAAACAAGGTTGGCGCGCCCTGATAAAACCAGGTACTGTTTGTCAGTAACGAACGCTACGAGACGTGAACTCACGGACCCAAAATACAGTAGGGAAATCAACGCCGGTGAGCTCCACATGGGTGCGACTATTGGCAGTGAGAAATGGAAAGCACTTTTGGTGCTCGGTTTAAGGTAGCTGCGCTCTAACCGCTCGGGCTGCCTGGACTCCGAGCTTGGCGCATACGGGAGAAAGGACATTGCGGCGGCGGATTAGCACCTTCTTCTTGGTCTGTCGATTTCGCAGCGGCGCCCGTGACCGGGCACTTCAGTTCGTCTCCGTTCACATAGGCCACTTCGCCGACCTTCGTACCATTCAGTTTTTCGCATTGGCGCGTACGAGAGAACGGACATTGGGGCGGAGGACTAGAACCCTCCGGGCGTTCAGTCAAGGCCGCGGTCGCTCCAGTCACCGGACATTTAGAGGCCGTTTCACCGGTAACGGCCGCCTCTTCCTTGCTACTGTCAGGGTCGGACGGTCGCTGTTTCTGCCTTGAAAAGGAGTTTTGTGGCGATGGGCTGGTCGCTTGCTTACTGACATCATCCTCAGTGGAAGCGGCCTGGGAGTGCAAATAAGCGGCCAGGCCTTTCTCATCCAACGAGGGCTCGGGGGCGCTGTCGACCGGTCCAGATAACACGATTCGCTCAAAGCGGGCTTCTGGATCGAACCCGGCGAAGAAGTCGTCAACTTCCTCGTCAGTAACCTCCGACAGTGAAGTGTGCTGCCATTTCAGCTTGGCAACCTGATACATACGATGCCGGAAAGGGTGGTGAGGTGAGGTGGGTCAGAGAGTTAACACGGACCAATTGGGAGGGTGGCTGACGGTTTGACACAAATGCGTTAGCCGCTTGTGGGCACCAGCGACCAGCGTCGCTTGGGCAGATACTATATGTACCAGGTTGACCTACCGGTACGTCCTCCACCTGTGCGTTGAGGTAGGTGTAAAAGTCGTCCGTCAGCGAGAATTGCTGGGCGATGTAGAACTCGAGCTGGTCGCACTGCTCCACGCAGAGAGTGTGGGCCATGTTTACCGCTTCCATCATGATCTGAAGGTTCGGAGGTTAGCCAGGTACAGCAAAGAGTTTAGGTGGGTAGGTAAGGGTTAGCCAGGGGTTCCGGGCAAGGCCAAATGTCAGAGACGCCGCCTACTAGGGGGTATTTAACCGATCCGTAGAGACACCGTATTTAACGTACCCGGATAAGGAGTGGCGAATTCTCAATGATACTTTGGCTGCACGCCTGAGCCCAGGCGGTGGGCATCCGCTCGAATGCGTCTACCAGCTGTTGGGCAGTCTGGACATTAGATAAGTGCTTCTCAATCAGCGGCTTCCAAGCGTCGAGGCGGGATGGTCCCGGATAGGCGCGCTCGGATTCGTAGGTGAGGCGAATGGCAATGTCACGCGTGGCCGCCGAGGCACCTCCATTGTCACCCGCACCACCGTCTGTCGTCCCGCCGACCATACAAAGCTTGCGCCGCAGCTCGTCGTAGCGGGCCGCCGGAACGAAACAGTCAAGGATCTTGAGTTGGAGCATCTCGGGTGGGCGGAGTTTGAACCCGCGGTAGAAGAGGAGGAAGTATGCCAGTGAATTGTTCGTGACTGAGGCGGTGCCAGGCGGTGCGGTTGTGCTAGAAGTTGTCTCGGGATCCCCCGGTCGACCGCTCAAATAGTCCTGGGGGTCCTCGAGAGACAGTGATCCGAAACGAGGCTGGCTGATCTCGGGGCTGGCCATCGTGTCCAAATAATTACCGCCGAGGGTGGCGCCTAGACGGGACAGCAAGTAAAGGCCCGAAACGGGCAGCCAGGGGAACAAATTGTCGCCGAGTGGGCTGAGGCAGAGGCAGGCGTTTTCGGTACCGATATTATAGCGGTAGGTCGAAATGAAGTCTGCCATGGACCGGTGGGCCATCCCGTCCATCATACTAACGTAGGATAGGTGGCCCGAAGCCTGAATGTTCTGGTCGACGAGGACGTAAAAGTTGCGCAGGGTGGCCAGGTAGGCCTCACGGCCTCCAGTAGCGGCGAATTGGATCCGAGCGGTCGCCGCAGTGGGTGGTGGCCCGTCGCGGTCCTTGGCCAAGGCTGACTCATGCATCCGGCGGTAGTCAGCCTGGTGATCTGACAAGTCAACACCGGGCTGAAAGTACACATCCTCGCGAGGCGGCGGGGGTCCGGGTGCCTTAGCGGGGACCGGCGTATGTTTGGGCTGCCAGGCACGCCGACGAGCAATGATGAGAGTTCGGGCACCGTGGTAAATGGCCTCCGACAGCAGGTAGGGCACGGTACCGATGTAGCGGCGGATCAGCGCGGGGTCCCAGGGCCGGGCAGTCTCGTAGTCCGGAAAGAGGTACTGCAGGGTGATACCAACACGTTGCTGGTCGAAAATGGCGTCCAGGTCGCGCGCGGGCGCCGACCCATGGTTCCAGGTATGGGCGAACGGACATTTGGCGGCGGCCGAATTGCGGTCGTCGCGCCGTTTGCGGTATGCCAAATAACCCTTGATATTTAAAGGCCGTACTTTCTTGGAGAAGTAGTAGAGCTGACACTTGAGCACCTGGGCGTCCAGGTCCTTGGAATCGGCCCAGTTGGGCCGGTGGGCTCGGAATTCGCTCAGGACCTGCTGTAGGCCCGCCTGGAAAGCCTGATCATTAGCAAAATTATAGCTATCGAAGTGGCGGTAAGCGGTCAGCGCGTCGTTGTCCTTGTCACCATCCTCTGACGGCGAAGTTGAAGCCGACGACCGGCCGTCGGAACTAGACTCGGACTCAGGTCCGAAGTCCGCCGCCAGCTGGCGAAACCGGGCGTACTTGACCGGATCGATCGGTTTTCCCAGTTTGGTAAAGTAATGCAGCCGGAGCTGGAGTAGCTGGTCTGGTGTCAGGTCGCGGTCCCCCGCAGGCGGTGCAGCGGCGGCGGTAGCTTGAGCATCGTTGGCAGACGCTGACTTGGGACTGGGCTGGGCGGGACTGGAACAGACCTCTTGTAGACCTCGCTGGTACGTGGTGTCGGTATCCCATGGATACTTGTCAAACTCGTGGAACCGTTTAAGCTCCTCCACACTGAAGGGACACACAGCCAGACTGCTATTGTGTGCGTTAAGCGAGGCAGCACGGTCAGCGTGGGCCGCGATAGCCACGCGGTTCAGGGCAGCTCGGCGGGGGTCGGACGCCATATGGTGAGGGGGTGAGCAGCTGTAGGAAGGCGAGGTGTGGCGAGGAGGTAGAGGAAAGGGGGTGAGGAGGGGTTTCCGTGGCGATAAATGGCCAGTGGGGGGGAGGGTGAAATTCGGCTGAGACGTGGCAATGTGAAGGTTTTAGAAACGGCCACTGGATTGGTAGAAGGTAGGTAGGAGGAGCCTTGGAGATTTGTTCCGCACTGGCCGCATTCGTAGCGGAAGCCAAGCCGCCGGTGGCACGGAGGCTCAGGCGCCAGAGTCTATTTCGGGGCCAGGCACACCTGGTTCAGGGGGGAGGGGTGCTTGAGCCTGCTAGGATAGAACGCCTGAGAGGAGAGCCTTGGGCTGTTCGTGGCGTTGGGCTGAGTGATGTCAACGTAGGGGGGGGGCAGGCTACGGGGGACGAGAGGGTAGAGGATCGCTGGGACGTGACGTCGGCTGGTCGATGCGATTGCGATAAACGTGCTGGCTGTCAGGGGACGTATGGGAGCTAAAGAGTGCGTCCACGGCGACAAACGGATACGAAAGAAGGCTTCGTTAGGGAATTGGGGCTATTGACGAAGGGACAAGCGGTAGGGGGGTGCTTTATTTTACGTCGCATACGAAAGAGTGCGGGGTTAGCCCGCCCGGCATGTTGAACGTGTTTGCCACTCAAGATAGGGAGGCCTGCTATTGAGCCGGGAAGGTTTCAGCAGGCACGGTAGTTGGCTGGGGAGGGTCCAGTGCGCCAACTTCACGTTGGGGGCTACGGAATGGCTGTGGTGTGCTGGGTCTTCACATGCCGGTTTTGGCCTCGATCGCCCTGGACTCACAGCCGCGTACGAGGCTTTTCCTTGCTTCCAAACGTTGTATGTGAGGGGGCACGATCGCCAGCATCTTACTGCGGCAACTTGTTATTGCACGCACACTTACGCTGCGGCAGGCGGTCCAGAGACAGTGGATGCGGACTCAAGTCGGACTGTCTGCTCAAGGACTTTTCCCACCTGACCGGTTTAGCCTATGGAAGAGGTTGTTGGGCCTCAGCACACCTCTTAACTGGAACCCTGTATAGGAATGGGCTTACCTGCGAGGTGATTGAACCTTGGTAGAATACTTTATCAGTAACCGCAGCAGTCCTGAGGTTGTATCGCCGCTACACATGACAGCGACTCCGCTAACCCACAGCCCTCACCCCAAATGCAAAGATCCTACGCGGTGGTAAACCAAGGAAACGCCGACTGCCGTTTTATTATAAATAGCTGGTGTTTATTCACCGTAGTAAAGGGCATTGACGTTTCCCTCATTTTTACTTTTAATGTGTTAAGGCATGACAAGGCCTTACTCTAGCGGCTTCTCCAAAATTTCTCAACTCAGATTCGCCATCAACCGTTGAGCACGGCAGACTTAAAGCTGGCCCCCGTTCCTCTGGGTCAGCTGCTACATCATGCTTTATTAGCATGACCTATTAGAGGCACAATCCGCCTGCATGTCCGCTCCTCGCTACTTTACATTGTCTCTTTGGCAGCCCCGTCCACTCCAACTTCACCGCTCCCTTGTTTCCCTTTCCAGTCGGCGCCTCATTTCTAACACTATTTCCGCCGCCATGTCCGGTACACAGAATCCACCGGTTCCGCAGAATAAGGGCCTGGACCCCAGTCCCGACCGGCCCCGGAAGACCACCTCACCAGCGAATGCATCAGTCAACATGGACGAGCTAACCGAGTTGGCAGGTCAACTGCAATTGCGGAACGAAGCCGCGCTACCTAATACGAAACCGCCGGGGGTTGTTCGATCGGTCTATAGGCCCCCTCAGCGTGTAAGGGCCGAGGTCACGGTGTCAACCCGACAGGCCATATCGTTTCCCGGCCCCGTGGTAGACGTACCAGCCAGCCATTTTGATGGCCGTGAACGCTTTCCGCTTCTCTTTGTTCTTGACTTGAACGGTACGCTTTTGTAAGTCACCCCTACTCACATTGATGCCTGGTCGAGTCGCATGGTCTTTCAACGGGGACACCAATATGCCCCGTAAAGCCCCACACATCTAAACATACCAGTCCCTTATCTCCCATTTACCGATCGACACGCCCTCCCTAGGCACCGCCGAAATAATGGAGTTCACCCGCGCCCCTTTGTCAAGGAGTTTTTGACCTACCTCCTGGAAAACTTTTACGTGCTCATCTGGAGCTCGGCCCAGAAGCATAACGTGGACAGGATGATTGGGAGACTGCTGGGAGAGCACCAGCGTCACCTTGTCGGCCGATGGCACCGGGACTACTGTGATCTAGTCCGCCCAAAGTCTCACGGCGGCAACACTAACCAGGCCTTTCTCACAAGCAGAGAGGCAGCCGCTGCCCGATATAAGCCGTTGGCCCTCAAGGACCTCGACAAGATTTGGAAGACTCACAAACTACGTACCGCGCAGGCCCCACCGTCTACTCTGAGACGAAATGGGACCCACCGGCATCAGCCGCAGCCCATTTGGATGATGGAGGACGCTCTGTTGGAGGCAATAGATGCCCGGACCCATCAAATCCTTCGTTGGCACCGCGGTAACACCCTAATCGTGGACGATTCAGCTGATAAGGTCCGTTACCACGGCAGCAACCACATTGCCATTGAAGATTTTGAAGCCAACCCTAACCCGTACGATAACGACCTCGAAGCACTACTATCGTACGTCAAGAAACTGCACGCATCGGAGCATGCTAAGGCGGGCGCCGATATAGCACAGTTCGATATTACCGACTATCTCCAGCGGAATCCCTGGACCGAGTTCCGCGCCGGGGTTCCCCGCCGTGTGAACCGCGGATGATTTCTTAAGAGGGGTGGCTAGCTGGCTTTGCTTGGCTGAAACGTAGCCCCTAATCCAGTCACCCTCAGCCGTGTCATCTCGCCTTGCCTACCAGCCTCACGCTTATGGCACGTTCTACTAGGCCACAATATTAATGTGACCACGCATACCGGTGATGTTTGTAAATCCAACCCGAAATTTGATTGGCATCAGGCAGGTCAATACGATATTCACAGCGCCAACTTTACCGAGTACAGCCCCCTAGTCTATCCCTGCTCGTTGTCATGGCTGACTGCCCATTTGTTTTATTTCCGCCAGTTCTTCCTTTTGAGTTATCAGGACTAAAAAAATTACTATTACTTAGGAGATCCAGATGTTCCGTAAGCCACCTTCTACACTATCATCCTGTAGTCCACGCCCCCTTCCTATACCGCATCATATCTCTTATGTACCACTCTATCCACCAGCGACCCACCGTGTAAGCGAGGCGCCTCCCATGAAGCCTCCTAGTCAAAGAAAGCCGCCTCCCTTCCAAACCTAGCTTCCTGATGGAATGTGCCAACTTCCATCACCTCTTACCCCTACTCCTTGAGAACCAGGTAGGCGGCAGCCTTCAGACTTTAAAGGAGAACTCCACTGGACTTGGATCCTAACCCTTACGGGAAATAGTCTCCAGTTCAAACGCCTTAAGTTACACCAAACGGTTTCGTGTCATCTTTCGAAATTACATTTATTTAATGACGGCGAATTGACCATAAACGACGGATTCGTCAAGTGTGTAATAAATACTGTTACTTTCTTTTTTGGCCTGCTCGCCTACAACCCGCCCTCGGCCTTCCTCTAGTTGCTTCTCCCTTCGGGATACACACCCCGTCACAAGACTACTCCTCGTGTTTTAATACGACATAGTCCCGTCTACGATCCCAGGGTCTGACTCATTTCACTTTGTTTATAGCTATTATTTTTTTAATTGGGTCTACAGCGTGCCCAATTTTCAGTAGATAAAAAAACGTGACCAACTTCCACAAGTTATTTCGATACTTGGTATGTAATGTCCTGTGGGCCTGACTGCATGTTTACCCATGCCATTCTCCGGATCCACTGTATCCGTTCGTCCATAGATGATTGGTGCTACGTTTTCAACGCTGGACTTGGGTCATACCGTGCCAGGCAGCCACACAGCGAATGTATCATGCTTGTAAAATAATATTAGTGCGAACTATTCGGCTCGAAGACTAGACCTGGCGACAATGATTTCAGGTCACTTCTAATTCACGATTCCAGCTTCTTAAAAGTAGCCCGTCCCTGACATTCTCCGCCGCTTAGCTCCCAACTCATCGTCGCGCATAGGGCTAACGAGCAATTTCAAGCCACTCGCTTTCGCTAATCACGCTCCTTGCCTTCTGCTTCACATTATCGCGTCCTATTCATGATATCCAGCGTCTTTGACCAACCCCTATACGTTGCCTGGGGCGACCGAGTGGCCTACATTTTCTAGAAAGGCTCGGAGATAATCTACCATGACGGTGCTACACGGTTCCTTGAAGACGCCCCCGTCCTGGATGACATTGTTACCGTTACCAAGGACGGCGTAACCTATCGGCCACGATTCACAGACCTGACCATCACACGGGCCGATTTCCCCCGCACTGTGGGTCTACTCCCGATGAAGCATTATGAAGACATCAAACTCTCCGGGTGGACCCGCGACCGGTGCACGATATTTGATCCGCAGCAATCGACTGTTTATAAAATCGATGCCGACCGAGTTCCGGCCATCTACCGTGAGATGCGACAGATATTACAGCTGAACAGCCACCCCAACATCCCTCGTCTGCAATGTGTGGTAATGTACGGAGCGTACCAACAACACTTTGTTGGTTTTGGTATGGAACGGCTGGATCCCTGGATACCCCGGGCGGAGGACGCTGGGGCGCTTTGGCAGTTTTTACAGGATGTGATCGTTCACATGCACCCGCGGAACGTCTAAAACGGCGATATTCGCGCCGAGAATGTGATGGCCATGCACGGCAATTCAAGGTTCAAACTCATTAATTTTGAAACGGCGTGCAACCTCAACGGAGGCGGCTTTGTGTTTGCGGGCTGACTACGCCCTATACGCCATTGACGTGCTCATGGCCATGATGTTGGTGTATAGCACACAAACCGGCTGACCTGCGACCGACATGGAATCTGCGCTGGAGTATTGGTGGGAGCCGCCGTACCCGATTGTCGATCCATACATCGAGGGCATCTGTGGTCGAATCTTCCGGCGCTGGGGGTGGAGGAGGGACCTCGCACGTGGGGCTCGGCTTTTAGCGTAGCCGTCCGCTCTGATTGACTTTGTTACTACAATCGCATGACATTGCTCAAAAGTTCCAATATGATAGTTTTCAATGGAAATTGGGTGGGATTCGGATACCTTAACATATATATCAATATATATATTTATATAGTAGTGAATATGCAACAAAATGGGCCATGGGGTTTAACCTCACTTTAATGTCATGTCAAGCTAATGATGCGGTGGTTGGCCGGTAGGACCAGAGGAATGACGCCATGGCGATTATGTCATAGGAGTGACCCTGCCAGTGGTCCGGCCGAGAAAACCAGCGTGCACCTACAAGGGGGACGGATTTACCGTCTCCGTGACCAACCCTACCCCTGGCTGTGCAACGGAAGCGGCCGGCCGACGACGATTGGCATGGTAGGTGTAAAGGGGGGGGGCTGCTGAACGGCCCGCGCCAGCGCAGGAAAAATCGAACCCTCCACACTCCTCTCAGAGGAGCGGAATCCACATTGCGTGGAGTGGACTAGTGGAAAAATACCCCAAGCCGCTCGGAGCGAGGTTGAATTGTTATACTCAAGCCCCGGCTTTGATGCCTTACTCCGCTCTAGGTAGCCGTCTGTTACCTTTTTAGGCGATAGTCCGACAGTTGGTTTGTATCGGGTGTTCAAAGGGAAGGGGTAATATATGTTTACGAATTAGGATGTAGAGCGTAGAAGAGATGAAATGAGTATGTGGACAGGAGTGGCAGGTTGGAAATTAACCTGGGGCCGCGCTCCATTGAGCTCGGGAGGCCGACGGAAGTTGGGCAAATGGCACAAATACAAGATAAATACATCCTCGCCTAGGCGTCCGCAGCGAAAAAGCTCTGGTAGAACCGGTTGGCTTCGGCGTACTCGACCTTGAGTTGGACGACGGCCTCGGCGATGCGCCGGAGGGCGCTGTCCTCAGTGATTGCCTCGACACCATCGTCGTCCTTGAGGTGACCATAGTTCTGGATACGTCCGCACGTCAAGGGCACCTTGCGTAGACCGACCGACGCCGAACTGCCTTTTAAAAAGTGACCCAGACGGGACAGTGCGTCCAGGTCCTTGCTGGCAAGCTTCTCGTCCATGTCGGCGAACGTAACCATGGCCTGCTCGTGGAAGGTATCCACAAGGGACTTGATAAACTCAAAATTGTCCTCGTCGTCCATTTCCAGGAGCTGCTCGAAGGTAGCCATGTTGATGACCGACTCAGCGGCCTTTTCCATGTCGTACGGGGCGGGGTCAGTGGCCGGGGCAGAAGTGGTCGTGGCAGTGGCCGTTGGGGCGCCGGACTTGGGAGTGTGGTCGGCTTGCGGCCGGTCCGTGGAAGTTTCACCCGCCATGTGACAGGTAAGAGCGGTAGGATGCAAATGGGTGGGGAATGTCGGAGGGAGTAATGGGAGGGGTTCAACTCGAAAGAAGTAACGGACAAGGACAGGGTGGTGGGCAAACACGGTAATAGCGGGACTGCAGCCGGGTGGGGCGGACAGCCAGCACGTGGTCAGGTGGGCAAGGCCTCTCCAAAGGGAAGTAAACGAGTGGAATCAAGGGGCTGGAAAGTGCTGCCCACGAATGAACACTGTCGACCGGAAAATAGCGGAGCTTGAGGAAAGGGTGGGAGGGAGCAGGTGTGGAGGGCTGGTTTATATGTGTGCGTTGAGAGCGGCGAGGTTAACCCATGGTCCGCTACTCGGTGGCCGGGTTACAGGTGCACCGTATTTCTTGCTGGTCCGGAGGGATCGGGCCGTCGCCAGATGGGCCGGCATTATCGGTGGCCGGTGGAGGCGCGCAGCGTTCCAGCTCCTCTGCAATTGGGTGCTTGTCGCTAACCTGCCCACGTACGCACACCCTCGTCAATCGCTGGATTCGGGGTTGGACTCGTTAGCCTGGCCTTCTCGACAGCCCAAGCAGGCTTCACGCTCCATCCGGCCCCCAGCGTGCTGCTTAAAGGCCCCCAATGTAGGACCAGTCCAGGCGGTTCCCAGCGCCGCTGTCCAGGCTTTCAAAGGGTCCCGCCGGTGCATCCGATGGGGGCGGCACGCCATTCGTGGTTCGAACGACAAGGGCTTGACGAGAGGGGGGGCGGACATTAACACCTTACAGCGGAGTGCCGTGTCCCTGGCCACCGTCGGCACCTGGCGTCCTATTGGCCCATCAAGCTCCGTCGCGACCTGGCTTATACACTGCACTCCTTCACCTGGGTTCCAGCCGACCCCCTCCCATAGCCTCCCTTGTCCGCCCCCCCCCCATGCCACCGGTGGCGGTGGCGGGTATTAGACTATCATGACGTAATGAGGAAAGCCAATGGCCAAACGATTGGGTCATAAGCTAGTTTCGCATCCCGTGTGACTTCCGTACCTGAGAGTGGGCAAAGGCGGTCTACAGATTCCGCGGGCTTCCGACGAGACGGCGCGGCCGCTTGGCCATTGTCGAGCGCCCCTGGAAATGGTTCCACCTGTGCCGGCTGTCCGCCTTACACTGCATTCGCCGTTCTACCTTCGACTCGCCCAGCAGAACGCAATGCTGACACCCGATACCCGAGTCTCCCGGACTGGCCGGGGGGTCCGGTGATACCACGGTCGACACGCCGCCTGGCCTCTAAGGCTATGGTCGGCCAGTCTGCCTCTCGCCTAGCCCTCTATAAGAGGGCATGCTATCCCGCGAGTATCCGCCAAACCCACCCGGATGAGCGTCCCTGTAATGGGGGGTTTGACCGGCGAGGCGGCCAATGGCTTATGATGCTGGTCTATTGCCTCGCTATTTGGTCCATTACCGTGGCCAGAGCCGGCAGCTGTCTTGGCCAGGCTTAGATGACGGGCTTAATCACCCATGTATTGTGCGAGGTCCGAATAGTCAACCTGATGAAGTCTTAATTAACCGTAGCGAACTCCCTGGCGGGCAGCCAATTACTGCTGGGGCCAAGAACAAGACGTTCGTGCGGCAATATTTATAATCATGTGATATTATAAGCAGCCGACTGCGCTCGCCTTGGGGGACTATGGTCTCCAGTGTAGGCTTCCCGTGACTGGCTGGGCCCTATACACTGACCCTTTGGCCTTACCCCAGTCCCTGGACACTAACCTGCAAGCGTGGGGGGGGGGTACCAGGGCAGAGGAGAAAGGGGAACCGAACAGCACGATGTACTCACAGCGTCCGCTTGTCAGCCTCAAGGACCACCTCTTGGGCCTTGGGACGGGCCGCGCTTCCGGAATTACCCGGTCGGTTCTATTCATTTGCCTGGCATCGCGAAGCACTGCCCGCCTTCCGTTTCCCATTAACCATTCTCCCCCTATTCAGCCGGGATTGCCTTAGCCTTGCCTGCCCATACGCCTTTCAATAGCCCTACCTATCGGACTCCACCATCGCCCCAGCGCTGCCGGTGCTAGTGGTCGCCACCACTTTCTTCAAACCAAGTTGCCCTCCGCCTACCACAACCTTTAGCCGCTGTCAGCTTGCAGCACTCGGCAGAGGCGCTTCCCGATTCGCATTCCACCCCAAGACCGTCCGACGGCCCTCTCTTTCCCCCCTCCTGCCAATACCGTGTTTGACTTATTCGGACTGCCACCTTAGTGCTTAGTATTACTCGTCACATTCTCTCCCCTGGGCCGCGCCCTCCGCCGTAGCTATGAAGGTAAGTTTGGAGTTATAGCCTCTAGCGACGGGATTGTGGCTTGTCTTCGCCACTTTGCGAGGTTAACAGAGGGGTCATTTCTCGTCCAGTCACCCGCCATGACCCGTTCCGACTAACCGGGTCCCTCACTACACCGGCCATCGACCACTGCCCCCCCCCTCTACTTCCGCGGCCTTTGCTCGTCCCCAGTTCGGCAAGTATATCCAGAACCACCAGCTCACGGAGTGGTCGGACCACTACATGAACTACAAGGCCCTGAAGAAAATCATCAACAGCCTCAGCACCAGCCCCACCAGCCAGCGGTTCCCGTCAATCAAAACGGCCTTCTTCTACCAGCTAGAACGAGAACTCGAGCGGGTCAACGAGTTCTACCTCCAGAAGGAATCCGATCTGAAACTCCGCTTGCGGTCCCTGCTGGAGAAGAAGAAGCTGCTCTGCCAACAGTCCTGCGACGGGGTGTACCGTACGTCCTATCTGGCCCTTCGCGAGGCCTTCAGTCAGTTCCAGCTGGACCTCGATAAGCTTCAGCAATTCGTTGAGATCAACGGGACCGGTTTCCGCAAGATCCTCAAGAAATGGGACAAGCGGTCCAAGTCCAGCACGAAGGAGCTGTATCTGGCCCGCCAGGTCGAGGTCCAGCCTTGTTTCAACCAGGAGGTCATCGCTGACCTGTCGGACACGGCGTCGACCCAGCTGGCGGACCTACTCGACCGCATTGAAACCCTCGCAGGGGTCGAGTCCCCGGCCTTCCCATTCAACCGTGACTTGGCGACGAACGCCGCCGGGGGGCGCCCCGTTGCGGTCGGGAGTACTGCCGCCCTGGACGACCTGGAGGCGAACCTGTTTGAGGCCCTCAAACATGACCGCGAAGGTCTGGTCCGCGAGGTCGTTCAGAGCCACGGCGGGTCCGAGAGTGGTTCCGTCGTGCTAGCCGTCCCCTCCTCAGCTACGACCCTAGGCGACGTAATGCGCATATTTTCCAACCTCTTCTGGCGCGCCTGCTCCGAAGGCATCTGGAACCGTAGCGTGAAGACCCTGGCCGCCAGCGGCCTAGTGGATTTCGCGTATGCAGACGACATCAACGACCGGACGTGCCTGCACGAGGCGGCAGTGCACGGACTCATGCCGGTCTTGCAGTTCCTAACCGACCGCAGCCGGCTGGCGGACTTGTTGGACCGACCCGATTACTACGGACGCACGGCGCTTCACTATGCCTCGATGCACGGCCATGCTGACCTGGTGGTCCACCTGCTTACCCACAACCCGCCGTCGAACGTCGCCCTCACCGATCACGACGGCTACGGTCCACTCACCTACGCCGTCGTACGCGGGTCCCACCCGTGCGCCCGCGTGGTCCTGGATTACCTCCCCAACCCGCTGGGCACGGCGGCCCAGCGGTCGTTGCTCCTAGCCTGCCACTATGGCCGCCTGGACATGGTCAAGTGGATGCTCGACCGTGGGGCTGACCTGGCCCCCGATCCCAACGGTACCCACCCGCTGCACATCACCGCCCGACAAGGCCACCCGGCGCTCTGCCGCCTCCTCATTGCCTACGGAGCCGATGTAAACGTCGTCGATAAGGACAGCACTTGGCGCCCTGTGTTCTTCGCCGCCCACGAGGGTCACATAGCCTGCGTGCGCGTCCTGCTCGACGCCGGGTGTAAGCTCGACGTATACGACGAGTCTAGTCGCACCCCGGTGTACTACGCTGCAATCAACGGCTACACCGAGGTGGCCGTCCTCCTCCACGCCGCTGGGTGTCCCGTGGAAGAGCGGAGCGACGACGCCACAGTGGCGGCTGTGGGCGACCCCGCGGCCTCGTCCACCTCACCCGCCCTCGTTCCTGAGCCGCCGGGGGGCGCCTGTGGTGCGGTGGCCCAGGGGTCCTCCCCGTTTGGCGCAACTCACTCCCACCATCTGACGAATAATCCCATGTCACTGAACGACCTGGACCTCGACCGAATCCCGTCACTGTCTCTCCCGCCGCCCATCATCCCGGTCCGCACTTATGGCCACAAGTACTTGGACCGCAAGTACCACCTACAGATCGCGTTCGGCCACCCCTCCCAAAACCCCGACCGACCACCCGTTCGCCTGCGTGGTTACAACACCCAAGTGTCCACCCTACGGCTCGAGGTGGCCCCGAAACCTGGCTCGGGTATCATCCCGCAGACCCTCCTGCTCCCTTTGGAGGAGGAACAGCGTGTAGTCAGTTTCCAACTACCGATCTACGCGCCATTTAGCGTCGAATTCAGTATCTTCCCGTCGTTCGGGTCTAAACTGATAGGCAAGGCCGTCGCCCTCGCCCCGGCGTTCGGGTTTACTGAAGTGGTGACACCAGTGACGGCGGATACCGATCGAGACGCCCCCTGGCGTGACGGCACCCTGCCGCTACCAGCCCTGTCATCGTCCCAGGTCACCGGGATGGGCGACGGGGTAGGAGGGGGACCGTCGGCCCTATCGGGCACCACAACCGCCACCACCACTCGGATCGTGGCCTCGGGCCGTCGTAGTCGCGGCCAGGTTGTTTGTCCGCTCTTGGATACCCACCTCCGCGTCATGGGTGAAATCGCCTTCGAGTACGCCCTGGTCAAGCCCCTCACCGACGTCAAGCTGGAAATCGGGGGCCCTGTTCAGACCTACTGGAAGTCCACGAATACTACCCACCCACAGCATAGTACGTCCAGCGTGCTAAGTTCGCCATTGAGTACGCTGTCAGTGGGCAGCGGTGGCGGTGCTAACCGTGGTTCCTTCCTGCTACCACCACCATCATCGTCGTCGACGACGACGGGTGGTGGGGCAGCCGGAGCCGGGCTTACCTCACTCGGTACGCCTGCCATGCCGTCGGTCCCGTCAGCATTTTTGGGTGGCGGGTCCCAGTCCAACTCCCCGATCTTTTCCCTTGGTGCCCATAGCAGCACTAACCACACCACCTCAGCCGGCCGACCTCACCTGGATCCTGTCGCCGCCCCCACCACCGCCGTCACGTACCCTGCTTCCTTCTCCACATCCTTCGTGACCCGCCCCAAACCTACGCGCAAGATCAGGTCCGGTAGCGTCACTCCGCAGCCACTCCACTCGACGGCGCTCCCGGCCTCCCAGACTCCGCCCACGGGGGGTCATGGGACCACCGCAGACCCGTCCGTCATGGCCTTCGTCACTGCCTCGTCCCTCGCGGACGAACACGTCCTGCTGCAGGTCCAGGTCACCCGCGACCTCGTACCCGTGGTGTTCGCTGCCCCGAAAATCACTGTGATTGAGGGTCTCCAATTTGGCGTAGCCGCCATGACCGCCCAGCAGTTTGTCCGTCTAGGGGCCCAGAAATTGGGACTTTCCATGACGGGTGACGGCGGGCAAGGCCGGTCCCCGGCGGACCGCCTGGGTCAGGCCTGTTTAGACCCAGACGGGAATGCTGCCGCAAAGGATAATGGTAAGGATGGCGCCGGGATCGACCGACCCACGACGACCGAGAGCTGGTACCGTGCCCTCCACCACGCCTACCTGACCCTGGAAGAGGCTCTGGCGCTCTTACCCGTGGGCCTGGGTGTGTGTATCGAAGTCAAGTACCCATGTTCGCCCTCGTCCGGCGACCTTCTACCTATTGCCGCGGCAACCTCGCAACTCATCACACCCATCGACAACACGGCCGCCCGGGACGGTACCGGCCGTGACCCTCCCATGGGTCAGCGGCGTTCCGGAAGTCGCCGGGTTAGCTGTAGCTGGACTGACCTTCCGGACATTAACGATCTGGTGGACGCCATCCTCAAGGTTGTCTACCAACCACCCTCTGTTACCAACAATACGACGATGACGACGGCGGGACCGGCCAGTCGTAACATTCTCTTTACGTCGTTCCACCCAGATGTATGTACGGCGCTTAACTGGAAACAACCCAATTTCCCCGTGTTTTTCGCCACCCACTGTGGGGCAGCCCCACTTTTCGCCACCGAGGCCGCTTCGTCGCTGTGCCCCCCTCCTCCGCCACCCACGAGGGCGGAGGCGGATAGGCTGCTGGAGGCGACGATTCCGTACGCCTCGCCGCGTAAGAAACCCAAGAGCGTGGCGACCACGACGCCGGCCGGCAACGATGCCAAGGATACCGCCGCGATGGATTGGACCACTCCGGAAGCCGTGGACGACGGCGACTACGAAGGGCACCCTCTGCGGAAAACGCCTGGGAAATCCCCCGACCCCACCATTACCACTGCCACCGGGCCAAGGCCATCGGTCGAGAATACCAGGGACGAAACTCACCCCGATGCCAACCGGTGTTTCCTCCCGATCGACGGTCTCTCGAATCCAGTCTCCATCAAGGAAGCGATCAAGTTTGCGCGTCGCAACCACCTCCTTGGCCTCCTCTGTAACGCGTACCTCCCCGTCCAGGTACCTTCCCTTATCCGCACCATCAAATCGAGTGGACTCATCCTGGCGACGTTCGGCGCGCCTAATGATCGTCCGGAAAACCTGGCGCTCCAGAAGCATTACGGAGTGGATGCGATTCTGGTCCGAGGGGTTTTTCATTACCACGGGGGTGTCGGTGGTAGTGGCGGTGGAGCTGGTGGGATGGGGATAACGTCGTCGGCTGCGCCAGGAATTTAAACGTATACCCTCTCGTCCCCCTCCCACGCTTGTCGTGGTTCTTTTTGGATGGGGGGTCAGAGCCTTTAGGGGTTAGCCGGTGACTCTCGGGTCCCTAAACATCTGCGCATTCGAGTATATATATATGTGTGTGAGAGAGAGAGAGCAAGAATGTGGTGCGCAGAAACTCTGGCAGCCACGCCCCCCCATGTAACCCTAACTTCTCTATGGCCCTGCTTTATCTTCTTTACGTTTTTCCTTTTTTTTTAGTTGATGTATTTCATTTTGGCTCTGCTTATGGCGACTCTCGCCTCCCTGTCACTGCCTTCATTACCCTGATCATTGTGTCTACTTTTGTATCCTCGACATTCTATAAATGGCATACCTCTCTACACACCTGTTTCCTTACATATATTCTCGAATGAACAATATTTTTTCACCATCTCTAATTCACTTGACCCTTGCCAATCATTTTTTTGTTTTTGATATTGTTAAGCAGCTGCTGTCCTTCAGTAGTTACCCTGTACAGTTGCTTTAAACGGTTAAGCCTATAGTCAGGTATTTTATCTCGTCTGCTAGTCAGATACCGCCCATCAGTCTGAGACTGCCAGTATTGGGCCCCTACTGTGCCAGGGACAAGGGAGGGGGGTGATTAACGTTGTATGTCAACCCTTTGACAGAATGGGTCATTTAGACACCGGAAATTATCAACAGAGTCGCTTCCGGCAGGTGGACCCATACTGGCATGTATTCCTACACTGGACGTAGATACCGCGGTCCGACATGTTTGGATAAGAAGCCAACATACTCTATTTAGGGTAGGTGGATTTCCAGTGCCTTCTGAGGCATAGCAATCGGGATTAAAAAGGTGTACTCCGCCTTGATTTCCTTGCCATCCCTTCGTCACAGCAGTGTTAAATGTTCAGCGGTGTATCCCATATTCGTTACCCCTTCCCCTCACTTTTCCCAAGACCAAGTTATACATCGCTAATGGCATTGGCAATCAAGGATGGATGCGGGGGATCGCAAAGGATATGATGTTCAAGGTCTGTCCATCAGATTCCACACCTGCCCACTTTGGTACGCATCAAAAATATACCAGGGTTATCATCCATCTCCTCCCCCCTACGTAACCGGCAAACAGCCGCCCGACGCACGTATTCACCATACTTGTATTACCGTTCATTTTACCGCAGCCCTTGTCCTCCGCATCACACTGTAACTTCATTATTATATCTTGGCAAACAGGGGTTCGTCGTCAAGTGGCGATTGTCGTAGTTCAAGTTTTTTTCAATGCAGGCGTTTATGGCCAATCCATGTTGGATTTATCCCGCTTTAGTAGATAGGATGAATAGTGATGTCCGTTTGGATCGGCTCTTCCTTGACACTTGTAACCACTCCCTGCCGACTGTACGCGCTCCGATCGTCTGCATTATTCACCATTCCTCCAGATATTTATAATTGGGACAAGTTAGTCCCTTTGCTTTAACGTATACATTCCTACCCAACCACCCATGCTCATTTTCCTTTACCTAGCCTAGCCTCTCCGGAGGTAAGGCTGATCAGTTGAATTATCTGCAAGTCCAATCTGATCGACCCATGGCGTCCGAACGAAGAAAAGGGAATGGATATACATACTGCCTCCCGCAGGCGAGCTGTCGAATATCTATTTTGGGTAGCAAAAGAGAAAGAGAGGAAAAGTAAGGGGCCGAGATAGGATCTCCACATAGTATTTAAATATACATGAGGTGTGATCGACCGGCAGGGCTGGAATTAGCACCCTATCCCAGCGTATGGCAGAGGCACACTACGGCGTCCATCTCTGCAGTCACGCGCTATCGTGCCTCTCTGTCAGCCATAATTGGCAGCGTGCATTATTGATCGTAGTATATTGGTCTACCCTGTTTTGCTGGTGAACTATACTCCAATTTATTTCCGCCGGATCCTTCGTCGTCGTAGCGTACCGTTGGCGTATACACCTGATAGATCTAGGCGGGTGGGACTGGTAGTCTCACAAAGATTAAAAGGTAGGGCTGGCGCGATCAGCAGATTGCCAATGAGACGGATATTGCTTATAATTATTTTTGGTATGCTAGGGTCACCTCGGCTCGCCAGGGCAATGCGTCGGCCAGTAGCACTGCACCCGGGCGTCATTGTCAGCTCTCCCTTCTCTCTCCCTCTCCTCTTCCAGTCTGCACCCCATCGCCTTTGTTCCTACTGTTGGATGGTGCCGATCGGGCATGGCCGGCCTGCGCTCATTTTCGCCTACGCTCCCGCCCTTACCTACTACACCCCGACTCCACTCTCCAAGTTGACCTCCCCCTCGTAGTCTGTCCGTTCAAGAATGGGTTTATATAAAGTGAGTCGGCTATCCCTTTACCTGGCCCCCCTACCTTCCATACCATCTCTTATTCGGAGTCCTGTACTATCTCACCTTCCGCTCCCACTCTACGTTCTATGCCCGACTCCTTATTTTCTATAATAATAGTCACATATAGCCTGTTCGACTAGTGGTCGCCTGTTTACTATTACCACCATCACCTTTCATCCCCCTTCCCTCTTTTAACGCCGTACACCCCATCTTCATAGCCCACCCTGTTCTTTCACTTCTGCAAGCATGCTGCCCAAAATTATTCTTGCTGCTCTCGCCGCCGTTGCTGGCACCCAAATCGTCTCCGCACATTGGATATCCGAGGCCAAGATGTCCTGTCCGAGCGGAAAGGAAGGTACCTTTAAGTTCGATGACCCTCACCATGGCTACGTTGAAGTTACCATCACTTTCAAGAATCTGATTCCGGGCGCCCAATATAACTATTTCATTGACCAACACTCCGTGGGTGCCATTAAGGACTGTACCAAGTCCGGCGGCCTGTTCGATCCCAAGGGCGTGTTCAGCAACCCTGATACCTATTCGTGCAAAGCCGACAAGATTAAGACCTGTGCGGTCGGCGACCTGACCGGTCGTGGTGGCGTCCTGGTTGGTACCAACGACCCCAGCCGGGTCACGACGCTCGTCTGGAAGGATAGGGGTATCGTACTCCGTGGTACTAACAGTGTCAACGGCAAGAGCGTCGTCCTGTATGATAACAACGAGAATCTCATCCTGTGCTCCGATATCGTTAGAGTGCAGTAGAATAGTGATGATATCCGCGGATCACTTTTGCCATGGGGAACGACGGGCTGCACTCTCCCTTTCGATTGGCGATTACCGCTCAGCCCTCGCTGCCATCCCCCGTGCTTCATGGTCATGCCCCTCCCTCGCCCCCCCACTAGGATATTGATTATCCCTCACCTACCTTTTCACGCTAACCCAGCTTACGCATACATTTTTCTAGAAAGTAATAAATTAAACCTTTAATGAAGGATTCCGGCGACGTAACAATAGGGTGCCGGTTTTAGCGGTAGCGTAGAGGCCGACGGGGGTACGCTTTACATTGTCTCTAGTATTAGGGACATCGTCGGCTGTTCTTGTGGTCATCCTCCTGAGAGAGAGACAGCATGGCAGAGAGCGAGAGAGGTAGAGATCGAGGTGAGGGTTCCGCAAGGACGTAACGGAAAAGAAATTCGGGGTCGGGTGACCGACTGCCTTGCACATGTCAAGTCAAGGTGGAGAATAGTGGACCAGTGCTAAGTATGCGCAAGACCCGTATGTGACACCAGGCTGTTGGGCTGAAGGAGCCACTGTTGCTACCAGATGTGGTTGATGCCGTGCCATTGGGGCTCCTATATTCGCGAGTAAGCCTTGGCTAAGTCCTAACCTTGGTTGAAGTCCGCCGTGCGCATTGGATATACCGACTCTGGTATCTACAACTGCACACAATGCCGATACAACCCGGCCGGGCTGAAGTGGCGCATCCCGCTGCTGCGTCAACTTAATACACAACTTCAATTTCACCAACTATCTTGAGTAGCGGAGTAGTCGGGGGACGGATCGGAACAAGGGTAACGGTTTGTGTCAGCGACCAAGATGCGTGATGTAGACAAAAGACGCTGAAATGTCACAATGATTACCCGTATCTGTTACAGCCCATGTAGGCATACGCCGCTGGCCTCTTGTTCGGCCGCCTCCCTGACAATCGTATCTGGCCAGCGTTACTGCATGCCGTTACCCTCTTCCTTTAGGCCGAGAAGGGTCTCCCGAAACTCCTCCCCAAACGAAATTGGGGCTTGGGAACGCTTGGTCTTCGCGGGTTGTACCGGGGGTGGAAGGTCCCACCAAGTCCACTTTTTTTACATGGTACCGGTTAAGGCTATATAGTACAAAACATGTCGCACAGTACTACATACTAGGCCAGCCCTACATTAGAAGGTAGGCGGTGGCTGCATCCGAAACCGCCCTTTTTCTGTCCTGCCGGGGTATTTGTAAAGTGGAGGGGAATCGCCACCTTCCCTCCCGCCTCAATCCACCCGGCTGTGCATCGCGCCGGCGTCAAAGAAGCAGAAACGCGCCACTCCTTTTTCGCCCCAACCATCGCCAAGTTTCCCCTGGTTAGCTTCGTGCCAGTTATCTGCCCATCACCTGCGACGTGGCGTGAAATTTACAATGGAGTGATACACAGTACTCTACTGCCATACCAGAGATCCTGTCGCTCTATAACGCGAGGGCCTCCGTATCGGTACAGAACAGTTGCGGGCCATATACCCATGTGAGCCCATGTTCCATTGGGAGGTTGGAATGGTAGGGGAAGGGGTTCCTTTGGACCGATTCCTTCCTAAACCCCAGATGCTGGGGCTTGGGTGCCTATCAGGGCTGCTTCACCCCCCTCCTTCCCGATCTCCCGGACTATATATAAAGTGCACCCAACAGACCGCTACCGTAGGACCTACACTTCACCCCAATTTGCCGCCTGCATCCTCTACCACTTTAGAGGCTAGGGCACGTACCTGTTTGATTTTCGTCACTGTCTTCCCTCCCCTGGCATTCTTGACAAGCTCCCAAACCTTCGGGACCCTATTCCTGAAACAGCATCACCCCGTGTCATTCTTACCCCTTGGCCCTTATCGGCCCCGGGATCGGCTATCTGAAACCCTATCGCCGCTACGCCAAACAATCCACTAAAGCTGACTTCCGGGTCCTGCGCAACTGCTCTTGCCAACCGCAGCTCGGCCCTCATTCCGCCCGACGCCCTCTGCATTCACCAACGCATTCCTTCTCCAACACCTACCACCGGCACGTGTGGTTCCTTCCCCCCAACAGCCAATTGCTACTCGCATTAGACCCTGGTAGAGGTAAATAACCGCAATTCCGCCTGCCATGGTGAATGAGCCACCGGTCTAAAGGGAAAAACCATTGAGCAGAGCAACTGGCCCTCGTGAGCGGCGGGCACTGGCGTCTAAGAGAGCCTTGTGGGCTTTAGGGAAGGCATCCCCAACCCCCCGCCCTTTACCAAGCCGCACTTTGGCCGTGGGTCCTCCCACAAGTAAGGATTACGGCCCTGTGCCCCTCACACAACCTGGGGATAACCAAGTAGGGGATCCTCACTGGCTGCCGTAACCAACAGCACCCTGAGGATTTGTGATCGTCGCCTAACTATTTATTTACTTTTATCCTACCTCTTGCCCTTCACTCTGCCTGTCTCCACGTCCATTCGCCAGCCTGCGATTTACCGTCCTGCTATTAGAACAATGCCGCCCGTGGTCTCCCATACCCACCATACCCAGTCCTTCTCAACGTCGAACGCTGGGCTGCGGCCCTGGCTGGTCCTAAAATTTGGCGGCACCAGCGTCGGCAAGTTTTTAAACGCCATCACCGAGACCATCCTACCGGCCGCTCTCTGCACCAACCGCATCATTGTGGTGTGCTCGGCCCTCAGCAGCGACACCAAGTCGCAGGGCACCACGGCCAGGTAGGTAAAAGGGAGACGGGAATCTACGGCCGGCCTAGCTCATGAGCAATGATAGTCTCATTCCATTTGCTACGACATACAGGTATCAGTAAGGGGCGAGGGGGCAAACGTCCACCCAATATTCCTTGGTATGACGTCGACGCCCACTGCAGAGTATGTGCGTCCACTGGGGGCCCCAAGCTTACCCTGCGTGTTTTCATATCACCTCCTCACCTCCCCCCTCGTATTCGGTAGATTGCTGCGCGCCGCCGAGTGCGTGCTGAGCAACCAATGTAAGGACCACATGCGTATCATCGACGAGATACTACACGACCACTTGGTTATGGCCGAGCAGCATATCCAGGACCCTGAACTGCTAAGCGAGCTCAAGACGGACCTGACCAAAGAATGCCGCCGCCTCAAGGTATTCCTCGATGCGGCTGAAGTCATTGACGAGGTCTCCCCGCGGTCCAAGGACATAATCATTGGGGCGGGCGAAAAGCTGGCCTGTCTGATCGTTACCGCCAGCCTTCGGCAACGTCGTGTTAACACCCAGTGCGTGAGCTTGGAAAGGCTGGTCCAGCGTCCCTTTGACACCCAGCAGATTGGGCAGGACTTTTACGATTATTTAGCCCACGCTATGGCCGGCACGGTTCGTGACTGTGGCGACCAGGTACCCGTGGTCACCGGATTCTTCGGCCCTGTCCCTGGAAGTATCCTCGACACCGTCGGCCGGGGCTACACTGACTTAACTGCGGCCCTACTAGCAGTTGGGGTAGGCGCCCACGAATTGCAGGTGTGGAAGGAGGTGGACGGTATCTTTACGGCTGACCCGCGTAAGGTACCTGCAGCCCGCCTACTCAAGATGATCACCCCCGAGGAGGCTGCCGAACTGACTTACTACGGTTCCGAGGTCATCCACCCCTTCACCATGGAGCAGGTCATCCGTGCCCACATTCCTATCCGCATTAAGAATGTGCAGAACCCGGAGGGCTGTGGTACCGTCATCTATCCGGACCTCCCGGGAAGCAGTAGTCACAGCACCAGCCGTACCTCCATCGCCTCTTCCGTATCGCCCCCGGCCTCCGCCCTACATTCCCCCCGATTTCTTCTGGAGAACGGTTACCGTCTCGACCTTACCCGGCGACACCCCACAGCCGTTACCATCAAAGACCATGTTGTGGTGCTCAACGTGCACTCCAACCGCAAATCCGTCTCCCATGGTTTCTTTGCTCACATTTTCTCCACTCTCGACCGCTACGGTATCGTCGTCGATTTAATTTCCACCAGCGAGGTGCACGTCTCGATGGCCCTTGGTGCCAACGCTGCCAAGGCCAACCTTGATCAGGCGGTCGCCGAACTCAATCACCTTGGTACGGTCGACATTATGCGTGATATGGCCATCCTGAGTCTTGTCGGCCGCCAAATGAACAACATGGTGGGTGTCGCCGGCCGTATGTTTCAGACCCTAGCCGCTGCCCACGTCAATATTGAAATGATCTCCCAGGGATCCTCCGAAATCAACATCTCGTGTGTTATTCATAACTCGAAGGCCATCACCGCCCTACGCGCTATACATGTCAGTTTACTGGCCTGTAACCGAGTGTCTCTGGTTGACGATGAAGACGACGGAGAAGGAGGGATGTTCGACGTGACTACGAAGGTGGCGGCAGTACGTGTCGAAACGCCCGCACCCTTGACCCTCTAATGACGCCAAATTTCAGGCTAATCCCCATTGTACCCGATTACACCACCCGTCCACGTGCATAGGTGCATGGCATCTATAATCCTGTAGGGAGTATGATTAAAAACGTCGCGCCGTGTATAACCAGTGCCGTCCACGCCAAACAGCCGTCGAATGGCTCTAATGGGAAATACTGCGATGAAACCTTGGAGTGCGGGAGCAGTAATTAGTGCATCGTTTGTCATGCGCGTAACTTTTGTTATCTAACGAACAATCGTTCTCTTTTTGACTAATCCCCAGCCTCGAGATCACCTTATGGAGATCGCCACCGGTGGAGCTCGACAATTTATAAATGGGAAAAGAGTTAAGCGGTGGACTGCGTTGTAACGGTGATCTGGCTTGTAAGTCGCCATTGGCTATTCATAAGGTCGACCTATTGGCTCGGTAAAAAGGAATAGAGTCCTTCATGTGCGTGGCGCATATATTCGATAGTCACACATCTGGTGAATAACAGAATCGATTGGGGCTTGAGCGATGGCCAGAGTCCACGGAAATTGGGGACGGGAAATCCTAGCTGCTTATGAATACGACGACTGGGGGGAATCACATAGTTGCCAAAGTACCACTGACTATCGTGGCAAATAGGTTATTCACACCGCTTTTCCTGTACTTCCTTCCTTTACTTCCTACACTACTCACGCCAACTTGGCAGTCACCAGCGGGTGTGTATGATAACCCTGTCACGCCAACTGTACATCATCTTCCTTTATAGATTGCAACTCTTCCTATTAGTGCTGCCATGACATGTAGTAGAGAAGGGGCCTCCAGCCGTTGGATAGTGTTGAGCGTCAACCCGATGGTCCGACAGGTATGGCGATCAGGCACCGCCTACAGAGGGATGGTAATATGGTACTAGCCCACCAAAGGTCTGGGCTAGATATGTGGAAGGCCATGTAACCAGTTATCTCTCTTTACGATCCACTTGATCACCCCCATCAGGTCCATCCTTTTTCACTCGAATCCCCACCTGCCCTCCCCCCTCCCCTCCGTTTAGGCGTGGGCATCTTCGCCA
>JANBPT010000058.1:0-88100 GCA_027575765.1 Tieghemiomyces parasiticus
GTGAAGGCGGCTGTGGACGCGTGACAATCGGAGCTAGCCAGGCTCCAGCCGCATAACTGTAGAGCCTGCTATGATAGTTGACTAGAATGAAATCGCCAAGTAGTACAGAGTAACGGTGACTATATTTAATGAACATCATTTGGCTTAGAAAATCCGCAACAATTTTATGCCGTCTATACTGACGTTCTAATTGATAATCAACGTAATTTACTATGGTATTCCTTTCAGAGTACTCGGTTGGGAGGCTGAATAATGGAAATGCTACTGATATGAATGAGAAAAGCGAAGGTTATGGTAAATACATATGGCACTGTGGGCTGATTGGCTTGGAAAATACTCATGTCCTGAAGGCCGAAACGATAAGACAAGCCGTTTAGGTCCTTGGGCGAAGGAAAACGTTAATAGGTCAACCATAGTACAGATGGAAGGTGGCCACAAAATCTCGCCATCACTTGTTCTGGGGCGGGCTGCCCTTCTTGTTGAGGGCATCGACCACCTTACTCGAGCCATACATGGCTGCCGCGGCAGCAGCACCCGTCAGGGCATACTTTTTATAGCCAGTGACACCTTTTTTGCCAAGGTACTTGTTCGCCAAGTACGTTGTGGAGGCGCCGACACCCACGGTAGCAGCGTTTTTTGCGGTAAAGATCCCACCCGACCGTCGGTGCAGTTCAGCTGAGGTGGGGAGTGACTGGACCAGGGTCACAGCGACGACGGCGCCAATGATAGTGCTGAAGAGCTTCATGGTAGCGGAGTTGGGAACCGTGAGTGGTTAAGCGTTTGGCGGCAAAAGCGTGGAGTAGTCGGCGCAGTCAGGAAGTCGCTGTGGACAGAGTGCGGTTGTTGTAGATATGGATATAATGGAGGAGGATGCGAGAAGTGTATTTATAGGCAATCTGATATGAACGGTCGGCTTCCGTCCTTGCTTAATAGAACTGACCCGAACGATTTGGGGCCGTAAGACATGTGGACCCAAGGGCGACAGAAGGGGATGGCCACATTTACCTTTCCCCTTCACTGCACGCGGACCGTGTCCCTAAAAATAGATACATCAAGCGTTGGCTGACTGTCCGCTGCTAATATTACCGACAGTCACAGTACTGGTAGAGAAGGCACCTGTAGGATACGATAGAGAGAGAGGAAAAACAAAAAGGTCAAGGTCTTGCCGTCTTTGGCAAACCGGCAGTTCCGTGAGTGAGTGAGCCCGTCTAGGACCCGAACCCGCCGCCCATTTTTCGGACTGGCGCTACCATTTGCCTCTATTGTGAGATCGGTTGGATTATATGGCGAACGAAAGGAAGACTGCCGTCCGTATCGGCACAGGAGATGATGCAGAAGCCTCGTCGAAAACCCATTTGCCCAATACTGCCATTGTAGAATTCGAGGTCGCAGGGAAGGGGGCAGCGGTGGCGTCAACGCTCGGTTAATAGTGGTGGGTCTCGTCGAATATGAGAGACGATGTGTTGGCCTTGGCGCGAAGGTGCAAAGGGTGGATTAGGAGGGAACAGAGGGGGGGCAAAGGCCTGACCCGTTGGCTTTCTGCCGTTTTAAGAAGCCTGTTTCATTTAAGAGCCTTCCTTTTACCTTCCCGTGTAGCTTTAGCCGGGAGACTTCGTTATCGAAAGCCTTGTGGCCAAGCATCTTTCACCGAACCAATTATGGCTAAGAGGGGGAATATATCTCTATTTCTCTTAGTAACAGTGTGGGCCTCCACGGCCTCAATGAATTGTGGGCATAGGGGTGCTATTGTTAATCGCCCTACCACTTGCCTGCTCCGTCAAATGAAGATGGCTGGCGGATACCACTGCCGTCTTCTGGTTCACCACTGGCAGCCAAGACTTGTGTTAATCCCGCTACTTCATTCACCTCTTCTCTGCCACTACGATATCATAACATTGCCAGTCTCTAAACCCGTTGGGACTTCGCGGTCAATCGCTGAGCCATTCACATCCAAAGTATCTTGGAGGAAATTTTAGTTCTCAGCCGGAGAAAATGTGAAATAGCGAGTAAATCCCAAACTGCTACTTACCCAGTTTGTCCCTACAACAATCATTAGAGCGTATGCTAATTGACGATATATCACGAGTCAACACAGTACGAAAAACGTACTCTTTCTTTCCCTCTCCTCCCTCTCCTCCCTCTCTGTCCTTTTTCCGACGATTAGACGGGTACAAGGGCACATGTCCTACGTTTGTGAGCTGTCAAACGGGACTCGCCTACAGATATAAGACGCCATTAGTCAGGAGAAAGTTTTTCACAGAGCACATGGTATTGCTGCAATGGAAACGAGTGGCGGGGGTGGCCGTCCCACTCACCAGCTGCGTATCACAGCGTGCTAGTGGGTTGAAGGATGGTAGAGGACGCCACCCTCCGCCCACCCTAGAACAGAAGATAGTGATACCCAAATGAACCGACGGCAAGCTACAGGGCAATATTATTACCATCACACCTCCCCAACGGCAGCTGGCTTGCCGCTGGACTATAATTTTTCAGCCTCCATCTTTTCAGTATCGATTATATGCACCCGTCTTTGCTACTTTAGGATTATCGATTACTCTGCATGGTTCAGCTTGCATCCACCAACTATTGACTGCGCTATGTTATTTTTCAGGGCCTTCTCACATTTTCCCTCCGTGGCCTTTTTAGCTGCCATCGCATCCCTGGTCAAGGGGGGGTCGGTAACAATCAATACGGGACATACGCTTTATAGCAAGACTCTGCTTTCCCGCGGCCCTTCGGACGGTGATGCTGTCGAAGCCACCCTACCAGACGGGATTCAAGCAAGTCACCCTGTTGCCACGTCGCGAACGCGGCAATCCGATTTGCCAGCCAGCGACGACGTACAGCCGCCTTGCACTTTACAGACACCCGTCACGAAGTCCGTTCTGAGCGTCCGAGAGCTCTGTCACTCACATACAGAGCAGTCAACCCTCCCCCCAGCCCCAGGCCAAGTCTATCAGTGCCAGCCAGCCCTCGCCAGTACCACCCAATGCGAGTTCGTCTACGTTGACCCTGTAGAAAATAGCAGTGCCCATCAAAGAAAACCCCATCCCCATCGTTATTGGGAAGAACCCTCGGTTGACTACCGTTCTACAACCCCACATGCGTTGGCCGAGGTACTCGGAGAGAGTCCTCTTGACGAGTTCCGAATTAACGATATCCACGGACGCTATATCGAGATGCTGGACGGTTTAGTGGAGGCTTGTGGAAATCACCCTGGAGCCGGTTTCCTTGCTTCTCCCCACCCTGATAGTCAATCTATAGTAATTGCGGAGGCAAGCCGTAGATCGTCATTGGATAGGCCATTGCCGAGTGCGATATACTACAATGCCCGGTACTTTACCGGCGCTAAGTACATGCCGTCGTGGCATGCCGTGGTGAAACGTATGGGTAAAGGGGGACTCAAGCGTATTCTTCCGCCCAAGGGACGGGCCCTCCTCTTGGCCGTTCCTTCAACGCGCAATCCCAATGAAATTGCCTACGTCCTGCCCTACCGATTCTCACCGCAAGGTCCCACGCTCGTCTGTGACGCTGTAATCCACCACATTACCCGGTTGGGGGTTAGTGTTATCCGGAGCTTCTTCGACTTTAATTTTTTGCAGAATATCCAGCAGCTTGACATGGATACTCGGGCGGAGCTTTACGCCTACGAGTTTAGCCGGAATGATATCGCCGAAGTCCTACGTGCGAAGAGGGGTACTCAAGCATCGGGCTCCTCTCGTAGACGGTCGACGTCGCCCTCGCACTAGAGAGAGGCCGGAGCTTCCCTAGGCCGTGCGGGTCTTGGAGTTACATTAGCTCATTACCTGCAGTCTTCGCGAACGCTGACAACCAAAACTGCAAGTCCTGGTGTGTGTCAGTATCATGCCCTTAATAGATCCCTGCTTAGGAGATCACTGCAGTTGATCTGATTAGGTCCATCCATAATTCCCTCCCAATGAGACGGCCTCACTCGGCTCCACAAAATCCGAGGAACGCGTAATGGCACCAACTCACCTATCAGTGGTGGATGTTTTCCCCTGGAGGTGTTCATGCGGAACAAAAGCATGCCAAGTGCAGGTTCTTGGTTAGGAGTGTTTCATAAAGTTTTCCGCATCAACCCGATGGGTCTAAAGAAGTACTATGCGTGGCGTGCTTCCTCTAAGGCGGGCTACTCAGGCCTAGCCGTTTTGTCCCACCCGAAGTGGTCCACCCCTTTATGGCCGAGTAGGATGTTATGTTTGCGAATATCCAAGGTGGCAGATATTAAGAGTGATGGAAAGAAGGGAGTCATCGGCTGGCCAATATCTTATCGTCGCCGTACCTCTAAACTTCCTTCCCTACCACTGTGGCGTACCATCTGCTCTGCCGTGGTCGGCGTGTTTCGGCTCCAAAGGGGCGCTCGGCGGGCGAACAATAGGTGATAGGGCTGGCCCACTGCGCTGAATCCCGGTCGCATGGTAAGAGCGTAGCCTGTCGGTGGAACCAAGTCACGGGACCGAAACTAAAGGATTTAGATGGGAGGGAGTATGGGGTAGGACTCACTATCCCAAACCCTGGCCATGGTGGCTTCCCCCCACTTAATTCTGGATACTGCGTCATAGCTGTACCGTATGAAGCCCTCTCGTCTACCACCACCGTTGCAGGTTCTATCTTTGCCTTCCGCCAGCATGCTGCCCATGACCACCCGAGTCCTGGGGCCGCATCCCCATACATTCTCCACTCGTCTACTCAGCCGACGCGCTGAATGGCGAGCGCCATTTGGTACCGCCCACCATGTCGGTCGAACGCCCTTGCCATGTAGAACCGCTGTTTCGAAACCCGTTGCTCGGGCACTGACAGGGTCAGCGTTGAGTTGCTGCACACTGCTACCTCGGCTCCGCCCAGCATGCACTAAGGGTTGTCAGCTGGTTCCCTTATGGCGTCCTCTTCACACCGGTCGCAGCCTCTACCGCGAGTCCATGCCGCCCCCCGCGGCTTCAGGTTCCCCATCGAGGCCTTCACCGGCGAAAAAGACTGGTCTAACAACCAAACCAGCGGAACCGGTGCTTCCGGTCCAGTCTGCACGCGAGCAGCAGGCCTCTGATTGGCAAATCCTGCGTAACCTGCTCAAATATCTCTGGCCCAAGGACGACCCAGGTGCCAAAGTCCGCGTGGTGACTGCCTTGACTCTGCTCGCCATGGGCAAAGTCCTCAACGTCCAGGTCCCTATCATTTTCAAGCATATTGTGGACCGTCTCAATGACGTGGCGCCGGCCGTCGGCGCAGACGGCGGCGTGTCTCTGGTCACTGTGGCCGGTGCCATGCTCATCGGCTATGGCGGGGCCCGTCTGGGTGCGACCGCGTTCCAGGAACTTCGTAACGCTGTGTTCTCCCGGGTGGCTCAGACAGCCATCCGAAAGGTGGCCCTGAACGTGTACCGCCACCTCCTGGACTTGGACCTTAATTTCCACCTGTCTCGCCAGACGGGCGGCCTGACCCGGGCCATTGACCGGGGAACCAAGGGCATCAGCTTCCTCCTGTCATCCATGGTCTTCCACTTCATCCCCACCGTTCTTGAGATAGCCATCGTGTGCAGTATCCTAGCCTCCAAATACGGCGTTGCGTACGCCTACATGACGGCCGGGACTATGGCCACCTATGTGGCATTCACCCTGGCTGTAACGCAGTGGCGGACCAGGTTCCGCAAGGACATGAATGTGGCTGATAACCAGGCGGCCACTACCGTGGTGGACTCTCTCATTAACTTTGAGTCAGTCAAGTATTTCAACAATGAGAATTTTGAGGCCCAGCGGTACAACGAAGCCCTCAAAAACTACGAGAAGGCCGCCTTGCGCACCGCCAGCAGTCTGGCCTTCTTGAACGCCGGCCAGAATGCTATCTTCAGCATCTCTCTCACCGCCATGATGTGGATGGCTAGCCAAGGTATCGTGGACGGCGCCCTGACGGTGGGTGACCTGGTCTTGGTCAACGGCCTCGTGTTCCAACTGTCTCTCCCGCTCAACTTTTTGGGGTCAGTATACCGTGAACTACGCCAGTCCTTGATTGACATGGACGCGCTGTTTAGTCTGCAAAACGTACATAGCCAGATCCGCGACGCCCCGCACGCTCGCGACCTTGTCTGGCAGGGAGGCGAGATTCGTTTCGAGAATGTGACGTTCGGTTACCACCCTGACCGCCCCATCCTACGCGACGTTAGCTTTACGATCCCCAAGGGTCAGAAGGCCGCCATCGTGGGGCCCAGCGGGTGTGGCAAGTCTACCATCCTTAAATTGATGTTCCGGTTCTATGATCCGGCCCAAGGAAATATTTACATCGATGGCCAGAACCTTAAAGATGTCACACTGAGCAGCCTACGCCGCCAGATTGCCGTGGTGCCCCAGGTAAGTAGCCTGTAGCGAGGCGAGCGAAGGGGGGTGGAGGCAGGTGAAGCGTCAAAGCTTGGTCTCACCAAAACGAATCGCAAACGGGAGTTACACTGTTGGTGACATTGTCAGGTATTCATCCTCTTTCGGGACCTAACCCCCTTGATTGGCGTTCCTTCACAACCCCTCGTTCTACCGTCACTTCAACATTAGGACACGGCCCTCTTCAACAACACGATCGCCCACAACATTCGGTACGGCGACACATCGGCTACCCAGGAGCAGGTGGAGGCGGCGGCCCAGGACGCGCAGATCCACCACACTATCGCCAAACTACCGCAGCGGTACGACACCAAAGTGGGCGAGCGCGGCTTGATGCTCTCCGGTGGTGAGAAGCAGCGGGTAGCATTGGCCCGTGCTATGCTTAAGGACTCTCCGATCCTCTTCTTTGATGAGGCCACGTCCGCCCTGGACACCCACACCGAACAATCCATCCTCCAGCGGATCCGGTACCTTCTGCACGCCAAACAGCGGACCGGCATCTTTATTGCCCACCGGCTCCGGACTGTGGCCGACGCTAACCTAATTCTGGTCCTAAAGGACGGCTACCTGTGCGAAAAAGGAACGCACAATGAGCTCCTGGCATCCTCGGGCGCTGTTGTGGGCATGGACGCCGTGGAAGGTCTCTACCGTCAGATGTGGATCATGCAGGAAATGACCAGTCCCCCAACGGACGAAGAAAATGTGACTGATGTCGACGGTGGAGATAACCAAAGCAGGCTTTGATTGCACGTGGCACCCTGGTAGGCTTGCACTTGAAGAAGCTAGCGTGGACAAAGGTTTAGGCACCTATTTAAAAGAGTAGAACTATACATTATGATTAATATTGCCAGTGAAATTGTCAAGCTAGTCCAGTACCAGTGCAAGAGGGAATCGCGTATGAGATACGCTGGGTCGGAATAATGACGCGTTTGCTGCCCAAGTATACGGGCAGTAGGCTGTAAGGTGATGTCCCGATTGCGGCTCTGAATTAATGACAGGGCTGGCGGAACATTTGTCAACATAAGATTCGTATACTTATGATCCCGTCAGCTTTAGGTCGCTATGTAGCAGGGTGAATGGCCTGAGATAGAGATAGAGGGGGTGGCTGAAGATGCATGCCGAGGGACGATTATTTGGCGAGATGGCCAAAGCGAAAAGGATAGTATATTGTACACTTGGCGAATGGGCTCTTCTGGACAATTCGCCCGCTTTAAATTTGTGCGTCTGGCAGAGGATGTACAACCGTTTGGTTTAGGTGAGGGGGGCCGGGTTTCATCCGAGCTCGCCTCCCAAGTCGGAAGGTTGCAGCCTTTGGTCAGGAGGCCTCCCGGTGGCCTTCTCCGGTTACAACTATCCCACCGCAATATTTCGTCGACATGGTTGGCACCATGACACTTTCATGTTCCAAGCACACGGGTAGGTTGGCTTGCTACCAGTTGGTCGGGTAGAGTTTTTGATGGAACATCGTTAAGAGGCCGGCGGCGGCGGGACTGTAGATGGGGTATTGCGCGGCTTAGACCGGTAGGCCCCCACTACCCGCCGGGAAATGTACCACCGTAGGCTGATGGCACGGACGAGGTTTTTAATCTCGCGCGTCTCGATAGGGGCGCCTGCGGCGCGGGCCTCCTCAACCGTGATCGCGCCTCTCTCACGGTGAAGCTTGCGCAGTCGCACCATGGACTCGTAGGAGATACTAGACAGGAGTTCGGCCCCGCGGGCCAGTTTCAGGAACCGCAGGCGACAATGAAATGGGTGACTGGGCGACCGGGGATCGAGGGTAAGGGCCGCCCGGTGCCAAAATCCAGTCGGGGGTTCGGGATGATCAGCTGGGTCAGTAAGTTTGATGGGCTCTGGTGACGCTGCTGACGACACCGGTGGGGACGACGAGTGGAGGAGCCCCGGACTGGGTTGGACCTGGTCCGAGGTAAGCTCGTATTCAATTTGGTGACGGCGGAGCTGTTGGCGTATGGAGCGGAAGGCCGGGATCATGTCTAAGAGCTCAGGCTTAGCTTGAAAGAGGTACATGATGAGGCCGGCGTCTTTCGAAATGGGCCAGAGGTCTCGCGAAAGGCTGCCCGGCGGGTGACGGTACCATCGGTCGTAGCATTGTTGGGCGTCTCGGGTGGTAACGTCGTGGGCGATCTGTCGCCAGTGGCCTACGGTGCCATGCCGGATCACCGCCTCTCGTAGCCGAGTGGTCTCATCAAGACACCAGCCTTTCGCATCGGGTATCCATGCGAATTGGCTATCCTTGAGGTGGGAATAGGGTTTGCTGGGTTGGGTTGGTACGGTTTTTAGGCCGCTAGCTCCTGTACGGTGCGGTTTGGCACGGTATGGCGGTCTGGACTTGCCGATGGTGGGCGACTTGTTGATTTTAACCAGCTGTGGATCATGCGCGAGGTCGGAGCTATCTCCCCGGAGTCGACGTGGAATACTGAACTTCGGATCTTCAATTCCATCTAGTTCGGCTTGTTCATGTAGTAGGTTGGGCACTGAGAGCTCACGGTTGTCCGCCAAGTTCCAACGACGCTGGCCGATGGTTTGTGGGCTCGGTCTGGTAGCAGCGTCTACGTTCTCATTGGCAGGGTCTGGGTATGGCATGCGCAATTACAATGGTGAAGTATAGTACCATTATTGAGTGGGCCGTCAATTAGCAATGGCGATGAACATTGACACTAAGTTATGCGGCTCTGTATTCCTGACAGCAACGCAACGGTTCACCATTTATCCGGAGTTTATAATCATTATTAAATATTCGTTAAAGCAGCCTACCTTTGCGGTCATCGTTCTGGTGGAACCAGTGGGATTTGCAAAAGCAACGGACTGAACCGATCGAGGGAACGGCAACGCTAGAAGGTCGGAATGTGGAAGGTAGGCTAGCTCTCAGGAACGCAGGCGTGTACAACCAGTTGAGCCCGCTGACTTGGGTAAGGGTCGTGGCGAGGCGACGCATTGGGAGAAGGGTAGGGCGCGTAAATCAAAAGTAATTAGACTGATAGCGATCTACTTGTGACTAGCAGACTTATGGCGTTAAGCACAGTACTTACATAGACCTAACCCAGAACCATGCCCCTCTAATAGTCCAAGCAGCCTTATATGAACAATCTGCCAGAGGGTCTCCCTGGTTACCTAAGGTTCTGGCACACCCTCATGCCTAGAGCGATTCCCCGACATTTTAACGTCACTATTGGCGGCGGCTACTCCTCTGTACCCGACCGTCCTAACTCGGTTTTATCTTGTCATCAGCACTCATTTGCCCCCCTCCCTCCCTCCTTTGAGAACTTGGCAGATCATGGCCTGGGGTCGCATCGGTACGCTAACCCGGCCAACCTCACGCATAGTTTCTACGTGCTCCGAACCCGGTTCCTGGCCACTTGGTCGAGCTGGCACCTGGATAGGCAACCCACTGGCCGTGGTGTATCCTTCGTTTCGTAAAAAGCACACCAACTCAACCTTCAATAATGGTAAACGCCCTCACGCCGTCCTCCCTCGCCGCACGCCACATAATCCAGAGCCTGCCAAAGCCGCTGGAAACCATACATCCAAGTCGGTAGCCCCACGTGTCTGGACGCGCGAGGAGGACGCGCGTCTGCTCGGCCTAGTCAACGAACTAGGCCCTGATTGGGAGGTATTAGCCATCTACTACCAGTGTCAGGATCCCGCTGAAATTCAAGCGCGGTACGCTGACCTCACCCGCAAACTCGTGTACCCGACGTGGCAGCCCGAGGACGTATTTCAGCTGAGGACTGCCATCGCCCAATACGGGACGGAAGCCTGGGAGGTCGTGGCCAAACAGGTAGGACTGCAGAAGCTCACGGTTAAGGACTGCTACGAGTATTGGTACCACCACCTCGATGGCGCCGAACCACCCGGCCAGTGGCCCATGTCGCAAGACGTGATGCTACTGCTGTGTACCTACGATGGGCACCGTCACATTTTGAAACGCATGCCCACCTACAGGAACCTGTGCAACCACTACCGGACGCGAGAACCCACGACCCTCATTAACCGTCGGGATAATTTATCAAGGAAATTCGTACCGATGCCCGCGGCCGCCTACACGGCCTTCGGCCAGTACTTTTGGCACACGGTCGCGTCGGTCCTAGCCACGACCAACGGTAAGGCGTACCATCCTAAACACTGCCGGAGGCGATTGCAGTGGCTGGAGACCGCATTGGAGTTTACCCTGTCCTTACCACCCCCGACCGTCCGGGAATTCTTTGAACTTACCAAGACGCGAAAACGGGTGAGCCTCGATGACACCGAAACCATAGGGCTGGAAGTGAGCCAAGAGCAGCTGAGTATGCTGGTGCGGACCGTCGGGCTTACCCACTACTTCTCCAGGATGGTGCTCAAGGCTGGCCGTGGCAGCTCCTAGTGGTACAGGTCGGGGGAGGGTGTCAATCGTACCTGAGTGCCTGACGTCCTCCTCTTACCCACCCACCCACCCCCCTCCGGATAATAAATATCCTGAAGTGTCTTCCGAGTAACTAATCCAACCTTTAAGAAAAATGTGAGATTGTGGTGACGCTCTGCGCACGGGCTGGTTCGATATATGAACTCTAGGGCCAACGAGACGATCGAAAAAGAAAATGAAACAGGGAGACCATTTGGTGCGTTGTACCTTCCAAATTTAGCTGCGATCTTCTCTGGCCCCTGAGGTGTGAATAATCACCTCTTTTCCTGCCTAACATAAAACCGTCAACGTCCGCTTAGCTGACGTATCCTTATTATTGATTGTCTTCTTTACCCTATTTGAATTCTATCCTAGTTCATTTCGAACGTCGCCCGGGTGGTGACTGTATCCCTTATCCTGGTTGCCAATAGATAAAGCCAATTCAGGCTGCGTAGCCGGAGAGACAGTCCCAACTGGTGTCCCATTATGATGGATATAGGCAGGAGGAGGGGTGGGGAATGAGGAGCGAGTCCGTTAGCAGCAAATGGTTAAACCTATAACGGTGCTGCTCCTGGCGTGCATTTGGCTGTCGTAATGAAGGTATGGAACCGAAGGGTGCTCAAGTCGTTGAAAACTAAATTGATACAACGTTGTGTACAGTAGGTCTCACTTGTGAGATTTACAAATCTTATTCACTATTGCCCCTAGCGCCCTTTATCTGCCTCTATATAGGCAAAGAAAGTAGTTAAATCCATAGGCTTGTCACGAGGACCCCATATCATGTTAGTAGGTGACGCCTTGGTGGGGAGATGGGCGTGGATCGTATATATAACCGTTAATGGACTGGAATGTAATGATAGAACGGTTGAAATCCCTTTGTAAATATTTTATTAATTATGCAAACAAAAGTAGGCAGGAGAGCAGGACCGGCCGAGTAAAAGTTTCGAATAAACAATTGCGAAGAAAACAATAGTTTTGACAAGGGAATAATGATATTGTTCCTAGGAACCGGCTAAGCATGGATATTGTTACTTGGGTGATCGAAGGGGCAATAGTTAACAAAAAGGGCGGGTGGCAATTGGCCTAGAAAACGCAGGACCTAAAGTGATGAAAATAATTCATGAAAAAGAGGTGATAAAAATCAGCTCCAACAAGGGGGATGAGCAGAGGGTGGCCCCATAGTAAGCCAGCTAAACCGAATGACGACCATACATCAGGCGATGGTACCTGCGCGTGCCGTTAGGAGAGCCAGCTAGGGATTGCAAGGCACCCTCTCGTAAAAAATAAAAATATGATTCAGCCTCCCCTATGACAAGACCATAGCTAAAGGGCGATGAGGATCCTATTGGATACGAATCTGGAATTCTGTACTTTGGTGGAGGTTCTTAATCCTCGGAACCCCTACTGCTGTCCTAACCTATAAAATTTACTTGGGCACGAGACGGCTAGGGAAGGCCGACTGCTGTGATGATCATGGTCGAATGTGACGTAACTTTCGGGGGAGGGAAGCTGGTTCATGTCGTTGAAATAGGCGGGCTTGCTGGTCGTTGGTACGACCCTAACCTCGGTAAGAGCACAGACGGCCGTCTTTAAGTAGGAATCATAAGCATGCTCCTGACCTTGAAAAATGGAACCACTACCGTAGAACACCGTCGTCACGACGACTAGCTTTCTAAGGACTTGTAGTACACGCCGGTAGACGACCTTGTCATGAATTTCCCTAAGGATTTCATACGCTAAGTATTTGGACACTGCCGCCTTGTGTAACTTCCCCTTTAATGCTTCCGTGAAAGTAAGCTTATGACCAAGTAAGTAGATGATAGCGTAGGTAGCCTTTGAATCGGTCATGATCATATGGTATAGCGAATGGTTGCCTTTCACGACTGCCGGGGGTAGTAGGTAGACGTTGAATGGGTGCCCATCACCTCCCCAGCCATTGGGTTATAAGTATACTCTGATCATGAATATCCTCCTTCTATATAAATCCACTTTTCATACAGCGACTTGAGTTGGCTATAACCTCATCAACAGTCTGGTTAGAAAATAGGGCAGCCCTGCGCTTGGGCCAAGCTGAAGATACCATTCTATACAATTTTTCCGGACTGTGACAAGTGGATAACGGGTGTAGATCCTTGACACCACCGAGAAGAAAGACTGGTTGCCAACCCCCTTTGTTGGCCAACAGTAGTAACTTATTACAGTCGTCAAAGAAGACAGCACGAAAGAGGCCAAGGTGGTAGAGCTTCAACTTGGTAATGGTAATGGTAATGGCCAATTAGAGACCACAGACCATACCATGCTAATTCAATGGTGCAGTAATATGTCCGAGCTATCCCTTTCCGCCAAGGATATCGCAGTGAGTTGTCTAACTGGGCCTCTTTTGATACAACGCGCCGTGGGCCGATGCAGGCCAGGTTTATTGTGCAGATTAACAGCGCAGAGACAAGGAGAAGTTGTGGGAATGGCGGCCTCGGCGGGAATCCAAAAATGGTAGTGATCCTATCCTAGCCGGTAGGATCATAGACTGATCGATTTAGTCACTAATGCTAAGGAGAGAGGTGGGCGCAGTCTCACTTCCCCTGCAAGCTGAAGCGACCACTGGATGGGCTGGGTTGAAGCAAACTGAGGTCAGCTCACTACCGCCAAGGAACCACGGGACTGACAACCAGGGGGAGCGGGAGATGATAATTAAAAAAAAAACCTAAAATAAAAAGGTAGGCGCACTGCAGAACGACTTAAAGCTTAGGTCCGCCCTGCGCCGGTGGGCGGGCTTCTAGTTTTTTGTCGCGACAAAGTCGACGCCCTTCTGGATGCTACCAGCGAGCTCCTTGACGGCGGTGGCCAACAGTTTCTTTTCGTATTCGCTGACGGACCCAATGGGATGGATACGGTGGACACCCTCCTTGCCCAGCTCGACGGGGAAGGCGAAGTGATCGAGGCCCGAGACCTCGGCGCGCAGGGCCTCGGCGTGGGCTGGGTCAGCGGCAGCAAGGGCCACGTAGGTGGGTTCAACGATGCCTGTCTCGCCGCGCACGACGGCGCGGATGATAGCCGTGGCGAACCGGGCGCCGGCATGGGCCATGCTCAGAGTGGCCGACCCGGCTCCGTCCTTGGCCTGGACCACTTCGTCACCGCCATACTGGATACGCTGGGTCAGAGCCTCAATCTCGGCCTGGGTGAAATCCTGGGTAGGCTGGATCTGTGAGAGCAGCGGGACAATGGTGGGGCCACTGTGGCCGCCCACAATGGGTACGCGCACGGCGACAGGGTCGACCCATCCCTTGATATCGGTGACGAACCGCGAGGCCCGCACTACGTCCAGGGTGGTGACACCAAAGATACGCTTGGGGTTGTACACGCCCTGGGCCTTGAACACCTCGGCAACGATGGGCACCGTGGAGTTAACAGGGTTGGAAATGATCAGCATGAAGGCGTTGGGGCAGTGCTTGGCGGCACCCAGGGCCAGGTCGCGGATGATGCCGGCGTTGATGCGGAAGAGGTCGTCACGGGTCATCCCGGGCTTACGCGGGATGCCGGCGGGGATAATGACTAGCTGCGCGTCCTGGAGGGCGGCGCCCATGGTTTCGGCGCCCTTGTGGCTGGTGACCACGGCAGGGGTGTTGATGTGGCCCAGGTCCGCGGCCACTCCGGGGACGTTGACGATATCGTAGAGGGCAAGGTGGGTGATGTCGGTGTTCAGCTTGAGTAGAAGCGACAGGGGCTGGCCGATACCTCCAGCGGCACCACAGACGGCGACCTTGAACACCATGGCAGAGATGGGGGGTGGGGGGGAGCGGTGGTGGTGGTGTGGACTAAAACTGACAAAGGGTGAACCAGGATGGGCAAGCACGAGCGTAAGAGAGGGATAGACAGGCGGGATAGGCCACAGGGTGAAGGGTCGAAGCGGAGGCAGGTGAGGAGGGCGGGGGAGGCAGCAGCCGGGGGCCGTACGAGAAATAGAGCACGCAGTGGGATCAAGATAGCGGACAATCAGCGAGTAGTGAAAGCGGAACGAGAAGAATTTTAGGGAGCGTTATCGGTCCAGGGAGAGGAGTGTGTGTGTAGCGGCTGCATTCAGGGGGGAGCGGTACGCAAGCACGTCTGCCTTCCGCTTATATGCTCTCGTCGACATTATCGCCAGCTGGCAGATTAAGCAGTACCGAACGGATCCATTGAGACACACGCCATCCGAACGATTGGCTGGCAGGCCATAGAGAGCAGTGGGAGAGGGGGTTACAGGGAGCCTTGCCGCGATGGTGGAGTGTGAAAATGGGCGAGGGCCCCAAAAATACGATCCACCGAATGGGCGTGTGAGGAACTTCGATCCCGCTGGAGACCGCGGGGAGGCACATGAAAGCGGGGGAAGTGTATGCCCCGTCTCCCTGCCACGTCCCCAGGCCTCTGCATACCTCCAAGCTACCCCGTACCACAGGCTTTGTACAGTTACAGGGTTGCCGAGTCGAGCCGGGCCACCCATCGTACTTGTATCCGCTCTCGGTTGAAATCACTCGGAAGCAGTACCAAACAATGGTAATGAAGATTGGTATAACGGCCCAAGGCCAAGGCTGGTCTGTAGCTCCCCCTCCCACTAGCAGCCCAGTGCGAAGCCACCTGCTGGGGCCAACCGACTCCTCTTGCACCCTGGTGGCGTCGGCTTGTGAAACGAGCAGTCACCCTCTTAACGCCCTTCGCCCTACCTCGCCCAATCACCAGCCCAGGCCCAAACATTATCACATTCACGCCGTAGCAGTCGGAAGGGACACTGGTCCGAAGGCCTGTTTGATTACGGCGACCGCAGTTTCGGAAGGCACCGCCCCGGTCCGCCCCGTCCCGGACACCCTCGTGCTTTCCGCAGAAGTATACTGACATCGTTTCCTAACACGAGCTACGGCCCCGGGCCGCTCTAGTCATCAGTGCTCGAGGTCAAGCCCTCCACAAGAATACATTTATTGAGCTAGCGTTGGGGCGCTTCCCCTCCCCCGCCGCCGCATATCTAATGCTACCCACATGTGCAGAGGCGAGGTGGCGGCCCACCCCGCCTACGCTGGCTCCCTGTACGCCCCTCACTTGGACTTGGGCCGCCAGATGCTGGTCTTGGCAGGGTGTTGGGCGAGCCAGTCGTTCTCCCGCTTATGGTTCTCGCACGTCCGCCTCAGGTGTTCCATGAATAAGTCGTTGGCCTTCACGGGCTTTACACCGTCCGTCTCGGCCAGGAGCTCCTCCTCGAAATACAAGAGCTGGTTCTGCCGGAACACGGTATACTTCTCCAGGACCTCCGCAGGCGAGCCCTGGTCCTCCGTCATCCGGAACCGCTTGGGGGCAGGAGCGTCGTGTTTGGTTGCGTGCCTACCTCCGGTCTCCACGATATCTTCTCCCATATCGTCAATATCGTCGCCGTCCTCGTCCTCGCTCATTCTAAGGCTGTCGTCATCGCTGTCGCCATCGAATGCAGAGGGCGGACCGAAGCTCACGGCGGACGTCGGTAGGATCCCTTCGACCATGAACCGACTGACGACCGTGTCGGCCGGGTATGAAATCTTCTTCTCGGCGTTCAGTGTCATGGCCGAGTCCTTCTGGCCCTCGGGGACCACCTCGGTATAGACCACCAGCCTGTTTTTGTTGCGGATAGCCTCAAAGGACATAAGGAGGTGGCGGCGCGGGTACCGCGCCGTCACGGTGTCGAGGATCTGTTCCAGTAGCTGGAGAGTGCTCCTAAAGTACCGATCGCCATTCCGGGGCGATCCGAACAGGTGCCAGTCCATCTCCTCACGCGGAATGTATTGGAACCCAAAGACCGACTTGGTGTTGTGGTAGGCCACGAAGATACCATCCATGTCACCGATGCGAGCCTGGAAGTTGTACTTGAGGAAGGCCGACCGGATCATATCGAAGTACTCGCGCTCGAAGGACTCGAGGGTGCCGGAATTGTACTTGATGCGGTACTCCGTGGCGGACTATGATGAGGCGGGGTCGGTGTGGAACGAAAGGGGGGGTGAAAGGTAAGGTGTAGAGCAGGTGTGTCGGGTGTTAATGTAACCGAGGCCCGCCGACGACTTGGCACTTGTCCGAATGGCCAAGGAACAAAGCGGAAAGGGAGGGGGAGGCCGTCCGCCCGCGTTTCAACTCGCCCATAACTTACATCGAAATCATCCTTCATCAGGCGCACAGCCACCGTGGCCCGTGACTTGAGGTCGAAGGTCTTCTTAGGTAGGCGCGCGTCATAGCAGTCAAGCTGGGATCGGATCAAGAACTTGCCAAAGTCGGCGTAGTTGTACATGTCGGCGTCAAGATCGAATTTGCCCTTCCTGGCCTTGAGCAGTTTACGGAACTCGCTCCGCGGAAGGGTGAGGAACCGCTCCATGGACTTGCCGAGGAGCTGCAGAATGGTGTCCTCTACGTCCAAGGTCTTCTCGGCGTCCACAGCGTAACTATCCTCAGATCCCTTACGGTAACGGAGGTAGACGGAGGCTGGGACGCGCATGCCACGGGTGTAGGTGTCGGGCTTGGTGGCGTACCGACTCGACAGCGTTGCAAGGTTGAGACGGCGCCACTGAGACACGAGGAAGTAGACGTGCGACATGACGGAGGTCATGGACGAGGTCGAGCCGACATAGCGGGCCGCGCGTCGTTTGGCTAATCGCGCGAGCCGCTGGTCCTGAGATGGCGTAATGAACGGGGCCAGCTTGTCAAAGTCGAACTGGTTGGGCGGTGGGACGTCGCGAAGCCACGGGTCGTAGTTAAAAACCTGGGTGCGCGGGTCCAGCAGGACGTGGACCCCCGGATTGAAGAGGACCCGATCTAGGTTGTGGTCCAGCCGTGGGAGGGTCCGGTATGGTGGCGGGGTGTGCGTGAGCTCGGCAGGGCGGTGCGCACCAATTTCGAGGATACGCTGCCGGGCCTTACCAGCGGATGAGCCGAGGACCTCGCTGTCATCGGGCGCTTTGTAGGCTGCTGGCAGTGGCGGTACAAAGGTCGTTCAGGTGAGAGGTTGTGCATTAAAGTTACTAAGTTGGTGGGACACGGACGGCGGCAGCCGGGCGGAACGGAACGGAGGTGTACTTATATCCGCCCATCCACACAGAGGGTCCACCTACCTGGCTGCTCGTTAGTCAATTTGAAGGTCGGTTGTTCGGGGCTGTCCGCTACCGGGTTGAGGGGTGGGGCTGACTCCTCGGTGGCTGTAGATTTTTTTGCCGTCTGCCTGTTCCTCTTTCGGTTTTTTCTACTGGGTTTGGTAGCCGCTGGAGTGCTGTATAGGCGATCAGCAGCGGGTAATGGAGAAAATGGACGGAATTCACAGAGCGTGGTCGTCCAAGGTCGCCCCCGACCGGGACGCAATAGTGCCCATGGCGCGTTGACAGGCTGGAAAGCGCGGAAAAGGTACATGGCCTTGGCGTGGTCTAAGACGCGTAACGGGGCGGAGGGTGGACCGGTGATCGTCTGTACTTCAAACGGACAAGTAGGAGGGCGGACCAAATAATACCGCAAGTGAAGGTTTTCGTGGCCCAATGTGGATGCCGCATTGCGGCAGTCGATCCGGCCGGCGATTTCTCGGATATCATCTCCCGTGGTCGTGGGCTGCTGACTATTTTTTTTACTATGGCTATCTGTCGCCACATTAGGCTACGGGCTAGTACGGTACCGCTGCCACCACGTTGTTTGATCGAAACATGGGCCACCCCCAATGGACGAACTAGTCATATATAACTACTACGCGGCAGTGGTGCATTGAAGCGTATCAACGGACCATCGGCACTATTCGCACTGGTAGGCCGTTTTTTCCTAGTCATTCGAATTTCCCACCATGGTCCTTGAGCTCCTCTATCAATAACTACGCCTGCCACAGGCTATTACAACGTGTCTACAACGGGGGGGGGGGAGTGGCTGGTGACGGGCGTGGTGAGCCCACACAATCCGACTTCCTTGCTGGATAACGCGCCCTGAGGCTACCAAGTGCTCGTGAGGTTAAGTGCACTGCTCGCAATCGGCCTCCCCAGAGCTATGACGCCGTGATCACTGGCGAATTGACTCCGACTACCCCGCTCTACTCTCATGCCTACTTACTAACGAATTCCATCAACCGCCTACCGTTTTCCATCGCGGTTTTTGCTCCCATATTTCTTTCGCTTCTTCGATTTTCAATTCGCCAGTGCTCATTACCTTACCCCCTCATCCCACCCTACCGCTTGGCCATGGCCGCTCCAACCGGTCCCCTCGGCGACCAACTATGCGAGGCCCTTCATCAACTGGATGGGTCGGCATCCCCGTCCGATGACGCCCATTCTCCGCTCCCGGCTGATCTGGCCACGCAGCCCCCGGAGGCCGTTGCCCGGTTGCTCCTGGAGCGACTCACCCGACGCGCGCCTGCCGATACTCGCGATTACTTCGACCTCCTACTGACCGTTTGCCGCGAGATTAGCGACCCGACCGTCCAAGTGGCAAGCCTGCGGATTTTGGAACGCTGTCTGCTGGTTAGCCTGGGCGATACACGCCACGACGCCGACCATAACCTGCGCGCCATGGGCAAGGCGCTGGCCCTCCTTAAAGTCAGCCAGGTCCTGCTCAACGGAGACCGCGCGGCCATGGTCCAGGTGCTCCAGCTACTGGCCATCCTGTACCCGCACGTCTTCCGCGCTGCGCTGACCTTCCCGACCGACCGCCAGGCCGAGGTATGGAACCTACTGCAGACTATGGCTCGCGAGAACACCTACCTGCTGGAGATCCCCGACAATGCTCTGTTCTTGGGGGCCCTGCGGTTCTACTACGTGATTATTGATACCTTGTCGACCCCGGACTCACGCATTCCTGAGACGGTTAATTTAACGGGGTCAGCTTCCGCGTCCGTCACGCACGTCCGTCCGGTGTGCCAAACCCTCCACGCCTTCCCTCACTTGGATCAGTGCCCGGCCGACCACCCGTTCCTCCACCGCCAGGCCTTGGCCCGGGACGCCCGCCATTACTATGACCAGACGCTTCTGATCCTCCAACAACCCCACGCCTCGTGCGCCGCTCTCCTAGCCCTCATCACTCTTTGCAGCGGCCACATGCGCACCCGGCCCGAGGTTGTGGCATTCACAGTGCCCCAGTTCGTCGCCTGGCGTAAGGAATCGGCCCAGAAATTCACCGTGTTCCAGTGGAAATGTCTCGATAAAGCGGTACGCGCCCATTGGTTCAATGTGTACAAGGTCCTCCATCAGGCCACCGCCAAGGTCCTCAACGCTCAACGACCCATCCCGGACAAAAAATCACCGTTCCCCCTGTTTATGCTGGCTAAGCAGGTACTAGACCGCGGGGGCCGGCAAGATTTCGAAGCGTACCTCGCCCGGTTTGCCCGGTTCCTCCAGCAGCAGCGTCACACCCAGGAGCTGACCCGTGGGAGCCGGTCAGAGGCCGCTCGGACTGCCAAGGAAGCCGGGTCCCAGCCGGCCGCTTCCGAGCGCAAACCGTCGCGCTGGACAGATGCCATCCCCCCGCCGCCTGCGTCGGGTACCCAGACCGACATTACCCAGCTCCCCGTCGCAGCCATCATCCCGTCGCTGCTGAAGACTCTACGCGATATTCCAGAGGATATTCTGCGACGCCAGGTGCAGAAGCTACCCACGGTACCCGGTACGGGCCGAATCCTCGTACCACCGGCCCCTTTCCTCTTGCCAACGCTTCCGCCCACTGAAAACCCCCCGAGCCCCGCCGGGTCACTGAAACGTCCGCGGAGTAGTGGTGGCCCGGATAGGGAAGACAACATGTCGGCCCCGGAGGGATCTCACAATCCCTCGGCTGACGGCAAACGCGCTCGCCTAGCCGATACCATCCAACCCGTGACGGTCACAGCCCCCGAAGAAGAGGAGGCCCCACCGGTCGATCCCGAAGCCGAAGATGAGGAACGGGCCAGTTTTCTGCCGGCAGCCGATCCGAGCGAATTAGCGGCGGATGATAACGAAAGCATGCTCCGGGCCTCGTTGGCACGCCTTCTGGCCGCCAGTTCCGAGATCCTTGCCCCGGCTAACCTCATCACGTACCCTGGACCCCGGCAGGCCACGGCACCGGCCCGGCTCCTACCGCCAGCATCGGTACTACAGCTCGGCGGCGAGGAAATGGAGCTAGACATACGTTCGCCGCCTACCGTCGAGCAAATCATGACCGATTGGATGGTCATTGTCGCCCGTCTTACCGCCTGGGTGACCCAGTCCCGGGCAGCATCGCTAGAGCAGGATGAGGTTAGAGTTAAAGAGGACGACGATGGTATCGATCAGCAAGTCCCCCCAGGTAAGATATATGGACGGAATGTGGAGGGCACCGGCTGAGAAGAGGGAGGGGGTTGCCCTCATGGCCGAGGTTCCCCGCTTTGTAATATCATATTCAACGACGAGCGTCCACGTGCTAACTCGTCTGCAATCTCGAACTGCGATATGGTGCACCCCTTCTCACTCAGAAACGGAAGTCATCACGGCTGCCGCGACCGCCGTCGCCGAGCAGCTGGTCGACTTTGTTACGGCTGAGTTCCGGCCTAGGTACGAACTAGCTATTCTGTGGCTTCATGAGCTATGGTACCAAAACCAGACCGCGCCCCAGCCAGCCCGTTTACCAGAGGTAAGTAGATTTAGATTCCGTACTCGCTGCTTTGTATTCGATACTTCATTCTGTACTGTATTACCTGCACCTACCTAGTTCATAGGAAGTAAGCCTGCCTTGCTACGGTTCGTTGTGGTTAGTACGGGTTGAGAGAGGGAGGGGCGAGAGTGCTAGCTAGCGACAGGATATCCCTGATACTGCTTCTCCAGGTCAGAACGTATTTCCAGGGGTATCCTGTCGTACAGTTTCTGGTGGCCATCCCGTTAGGTACAACCTACCATGTAGGACTTGGGACAGGATGCACCCGGCCAGAGATTTCACCCTGGATTCTCAGGAAGATTCGGGACCCCTCTGTACCCGCGCCCCTCCCTCTCCTCCTCCTCCTCCTCCCTATCTGACTCTCCTGCCTACCCACATTTAAGCTTAAAGGTCAGTCAATAAACCCCACGTTAGCTATGTTTCCTCTCATCCCCACTGCTCTTCAATGAATAGGTGCTGCGTTACACGACATGGTTCCGGCGCCTACTAGACCGGGCCGTCGAAAAGGCCGACGTGCGCGATGTGGTCCTCGCCCGACTGGTCCTGGACGTGCCTGAGTTCCCCCTAGAGGCCTTACAGTTACTCCAAGAGCAGTACCGCAACCCCGCCAAGTAAGTGCCGGATACAGTCCGCAGCTGGTGGTGTTAGGTGGAGTGTCGCCACGCCTCCCTAACGGCAGATGATGCGAACGTAAACTCGCTAAATTAACGGTACGATAATGTCACGCTCTTTCCACCCGGTACGACCACGCCATACAACTAGGCAAAAGGCCTGCATCGGCGCGCTGAAAGAGCTGGTAGAGTTACGGCCTCCGACGCGCACCGAGGCCCTCCGCATCCTATTAGATTTCACGTCAGCCACTGGTAAGTGTCACTAATACACTGGAGTCTACAAGACCCGTCTTACGTATCTCATTACTCGCCTACGGATCTTGGCAGCGCTTGGTTTAACCGTCATGTCTCGCGAATTCATCGGCCCTTTTAATTTTTATTATATTTTTCCACGGTCTAACGAACAGAACGCCCGGCTCGACAGATGGCGATCAAGGTAGTGCGCGAATGGTACCCAGACCATACCAAGCTCAGCGCGCCCATCCTGGCCCACGCAGAGCAGGCCTTCCAGTCCCTGGCCCGTCTGCCGAAGCCCGAGGCGTTGGTCGACGATCCGCCCGCGGATGTGACCAAGCTGGTCGACCCCACCGCCGTTGCCGAGACCGATGGTGGCACCGATGGTACTGACCAAGGTGCTGCACCCGAAATCTCCGCAACGGAGATGGCAGTCGACTCGGGCGCGCCGGCCGACCAGGGCGGCGAGGGCACCCAGACGGAGGAAGTGGAGGCCAAGCCTGACCCGTTGACCATGGCTCAAAAGTACCTCGAGGTGCAGGTTGTCGAGCGATCCGAACTCTTTCTGGCGCTTTGCTCCAAGCACCCAGACCTGTTTTCCCAGGTTTTTGACGTGTATCCACAGTTGCAGGAGTTCACGCAGCAAGTGGTGCGCAGACACGTCACGGAACTGGTCAAGGCCATCGGGCCGGAAGCCCCTGGCATGCACCGTGCCCTGCGTGCTTGTCCGGCCGCTGCCGAGGACCTGATGCTCAGTGTAGTGGGCACCCTGTCCAACACGGTGGCACCCGTTCCGGAACTGGCGGTGGTGATCCTGGACATCTGCACCGAGGGCCGGGACACCATCTCCCCGCGTTTGCTTGTCCCCGTGCTGCACGGTCTCAAGACCAAGGCGGAAGCCCTCCGTGCCCTGGCACTGGTTCTGGCGCAGCTGAATGACCCTGAACTGGACCGTGCGGCCCTCAAGGATGCCATTCGTAAGCTGGTGTCGCCCCGTCCCCTACCCGGTACTACAACGGCAACCACCGCCGGTGGTGGCTCGGGTGTCAAGGATACACCGAACCCGCCCAAGATGGGTCGCCCGCTCGTCTCCCCGACGGACGCTCTGGTGGCCATTCACAACATGGAAGAGGATATTGGGCTCAAAAGTACGGCTGAGGCGCTCCAACTCTGCCTGCCAATGGGCAGCGTGTTCACCTCGGAGCACGTGGCGGCCGCCCTTCAGCAGCTGGTCGAACAGCCGCGTTTGCCGGACCTCTTTATGCGCACAGTAATCCAAACGGCCGGCCTCCACAAAAACTTGACCAATTTTGTGACCATGATCCTCTCCCGCCTCGTGCGCCGTAAGGCCTGGACGATGCCACGAATCTGGGAAGGTTTCCTACGTTGCTGTAAACTGACCCAGCCCACTTCGCTCCCAGTGCTGCTCCAGCTGCCCAAGGAAGTCCTGGAGACCACGCTTAAAAAGCACACCGACCTCCGCCAGACCCTGCAGCAATATGTGAGCAGCCTCACCCACATCCACTTGTCCCGGATTCAACACTTGTTACCCGTCATCAATGACGAAGCGGCTGCCTGATGAGAGGGAGGAGAGAGGGGGAGGAGAAGTATGGGTGGGGTACCCGGTGTCAATCGGACGCTTTTTTTTTTGGTTTTACGTTGGGTTGAACGGCATATCGTATGTTCTGTACTCTGACGGTACTTTGATTAAATATTTATCCTATGTCGATATTAAGCTTCTGAATTTCATGATCTTATTGAGATGAACGGTTTAGTGGCGACTGAATCCCGGCGCTGCTTTGGACCAAGGTACCTTATTGTCTCCCTTCCGGTTACCCACCAACTTCTGGCTCCACGCCTTTGCCCAGATCCCGTAGCACCTGAGTCTGCCATTAGGTAGGAAAGCACCCCACGGGCACCATACAATTGCTATCTTAGCTGAAGCGCCTACCAATTCTGCACACCTCCCTATTCACCTCACCGTGTCTGTTGGTCAGCCTTGGACAAAAACCATGAGGCTCCAGGCAATTCCCGAACAACCCCAAACACTGCCGCAGATCGAATGTCAGGCGCCCGCCCTCTAGCCAACGCCTTTACGGCGTATATAAATATATGTATATAACACCTCGACTTTGTCCCTATAGCAATAATCAGTAAACTAGCATCATATACTACTACCGCATATATTTCACACCAACGGACCGACTCCCAGATCCACAACTACCACCGTTTTGAGGTATAAAATACGAACTGCATAACGAAAGGAAAATGAGAACTATCACAAGACGTCGGGATATTGAATACGAGGCGGATGAATTGACGACAAACGGTCATGAAAGGCAAATCAAAAAGGGTTTCTTAATGGGTAAGGTCATATTTCTAACGATGGACAATCGCTTTTAATCGAAGACTTCTGAAAAACCAGAGCCAAGGCTTCCTTGCCGAGCGTAGCATTAAATAAGGACCCGCCCGCATTGACTGTGAATGGCAGGTCAGTTCCAAATTTGTGCCCCCCCCCTGTGTAAGCCAGGAAGTAAATACTAGAATATTGCCCGTCACAGTACGGATGAGAGGAGTGGGGTTTGACTCAAGACTGTCGTGGCACATCCCCACCTCAAACTTTTAGTGACCCCGTTGAGTTGCTGGCCAAGGTAACTCACCCATATATTTTTTTATATGGGTTCCTATAAGACCTCCGATTGCCTTGGTTACCCTGCTTGAAACTAGATTAAGCTCTCCATTACGTTATTTTACCATTAATACATATAAAGCCCGGGCCTCCCTCACCTATACCCCGAATGGACTCCATAGTTCACCATGATAGACCTTCTCAAAAGCATTCCTTATTCCCCCTACTCAACAGCACTTGTATCAGCATCTCAACCATCTCTCCCATATAGTCCGTTCCATATTCCATTTAACATAGCCGAGCCCTACCACTTCAGTGTCCAGGGCTAGGTCAATGAAATCATGCGATTCGAGCGGGGGGGGGGGCTGATTAATCAAGGGCACACATAAGGAATGAACTGTATAGCCGGGGCCCTAAACCTCCGTGATACCTACCAGCGATAAAGCCCATCAAATATGGGGCAGAAGCAGAACAGGCGTAGCTCGGTCACAGTAGCCCAGTATTAACGATGCGTCTGGCCTGGTCGGTAACTTGCTGATAAGTGCGCCACGCCGATCCCCCTTTCCCGCCATTTTACATCCGCCGCCAAGGTTTCCTACTCAATTTAACGGGGAAAGTATCTTGTTCTCCAAGGCACAGGCAATTTGGCGGAGTGGAAGCAGAGCCAGAAATAATCTCGCTAAATCGGCTGAATCGGGGCCGGAGCCTACCCATATTACCACTTTGCAAGTGGATGGCAACTTGGCTATCGCCATCAGTTTACCGTGTAGGTTGACCCAACGCCATGGTTTAAAAAGCGGATGATCCAAGCTTGTCTTTCTTCCAAAAAAAAACAAATTTACATTGCCAGTTGATACTCCTTGCCGAGTGGAGGGTAACTGTGAGCTACCATACCTAGTAGTGAAATGGAATTATGGTTAGCTCATGCAACTCGACACCGTACCTGTTCACCTCCTGTGTAAGCCATTTTTCTAAGCGCCAGACGCTTTTAAGAGAGAATGACTTTGCCGATCCTTGCCGTTTAAAGATGCATTGAGGGAGGTCACCCGAATAATGGTTATTTATTCTGCGGAAGCGTGCGCTAGCCAGACGCCACCCGCGTTGCGCGAGTCGAAAATACGAATGGAACGAAAGGACGCTGAGGTCTGAAGGGATAGAAAGAACGCATGGAGTGGTGTGGAGGTTGTAATTTATCGCCAGACTTTCACCGTCCACCTGGCCTTCAAATCGAGAGAAAATTGGCAGACGGAACAATCCGAAATTACTTAGGGCCCTTCACTGCTCCAACCGCCCAAAGAGAACCTTCCGCCCACGTCGGGCTCAATAGCAGACCAACGGTATCAACATGTCAAGCCAAGCAGGAAATCTGACACTAGCCGCGAACCCCCGTAACACACATACAACAAAAAGATGCAGGGTTGCTCCTCGTCATGGCATAGGTTTCCTCATTCAAACAGTAAAAAATAGATATGAGAAAGAAAAGAAGGTTTAAGCCTGACGGGCATCGGCCTGGGCCAGCGCGGTGATGCGGGCGAGGGCAGCGGAGTGAAGGTCGGGGCGGATCTTGTGGGACTCGAGAACCTTCTGGACAGCCTGGACGGTCTCAGCGGGGCTGGAGCCCTTAGCAACCTGGATCGTCTCAGTGCGCTGGACGGAGCGCTCGTGGACGTTGGACTTGGGCACGATCACGTTGTAACCCTGCTCGCCGGCAGACTCGATGAAGACGGTCGGGGCGCCGGTCAGACCGGAGTAGCGCGGGCTGGGGATGTTGCGCAGGTTACCGGCCTCACGGCTGAAGGTCACGCCGTGGTTCTTGAACTTGAAGGCGTTGTTGTCGCGGACAGCGAGCCAGACGAGATCGGAAGACATGATGGGTATGTGTGTGTACAAGGGGGGGTGAAGGGGTGGGGTGGAACTCGACGCGGACACTGGGGTGGACGAGGGATGGGTTGGAGGGCGGTTGAGTGGGGTTTGGGTTAGTGTTGATGTTTCAATAGAAATAGATCGGAAGACTTATAACCCTTAGATCGAGGCGTGGGAGGTACCAGGCTCGGTAGTGAAGTGGCTCTGCCGATAGAAGAGCTGACCAAGCCAAGCAGAATAACCAGCAAAGGAATGACAAGTGGACCCCGGACGGCCGGGTGCCACTCACCCGAGGCAAGAAGTCAAACACCAAGGGCAAACGGTGCCAATCTAGGGTGCCCAACGACCCCGAGACTCGGGTAAACCAAACTAGAGAAGGGATCGGGTGCAGATCGTGTCAGATTCAGGGTGGTGAACCATAACATCGAGTCAGATCTATGGCATCAGGTACCTACCCAGTGAAGGGATCGGGCGAAATGCAGATGAATAAAGTAAGTGGAGGACAACAGGAGAGAGATGGCGAAGCGTGAGTTACCTACCTAAACAGCAGCCTTGAGATGATCGATCTATGCGAGGTGAAGAGGAGGATCGGGATCGTGGTTTTAACGGATCTATACTTTAGCGATCGCACTTTGCCGAGGAGGAGCGGGGCGGGGGGGGGAGACGGCGGGGCGACGGGCCGGGCGGGGGGAGGACGTGGAGTGAACGGGGCCAGGCGGAGTGGGTAGTAATGGGGGGGCGTAAAGCGCCGTGGCCTTTTCTCGTCCCCCTCCCGCTTCTGGCAATGTCCCCTCTGCTCCGCTACATTGGACAGGGGAGGCGTGGGCTGAAAAAAAATATTTTCGTGGCCGGTCCTTTTCCAACCTGCTACTCCGCCACTCCGGTGGCAGGGAGGTCGCCGTGGTTTCGTGAATTCCCATGGTGCTGTACATAGGATCGAGAAATAGCCCCACCACGGGAAGAAATCGCAGGCTTGAGCTGGCTGGCAGTTAAGCGAAGATGCGTTTATCCACCTTCCAATTTGGCTTTGGCTGCACCATATGAAGTCCTCTAGTATGTGCTGTGTCCCCTACTAGTGAGCAGAGAAGGCGGTAGGACGGTGCGGGACAGCACCAGACCAGCCTTCCCGTGAAGGCCTAGGCGTTAAGTATTCCGCCTAATTATTGAAGAGTGTACGCGGTGGCCGCTAGGGGCTCTCGCTTCCGTGTACACTACCCAGGGGGGCCCGTGCTCGTATATATAAACTCTCAACCACCAGCACGCCTCACTGTGCCGAGGAGCGTACCTTAGAGTTCCGCACAGTACAACGCTGGTACACCCTAGCATCAATCTGGGACGGGGATGGGTGGGATTGGATACATGTATCATGCTAGCAGCTTCTCCTCTAACCGACTCCTCGCCTGCGATCGGGTCAGATTATAATCACGTGATAAGCAACTCGTTGTTTCCATGGCTAGCCCCAGGGACATGGTGCACCACTGAAACCGCCAGTGGGTTATAGGGGACGACGGTACCCATCACCGCTGCGTACTGATAGCCAAGCACCCGTTCGAGCCCAGGGGCGTCCCAGGTCCAGTACTACAGGACCGATGAGCGCCTTGGCTGGCCTTGGGCTCCCCGCCAACGGCAACCGCAATCCAATGGAGCGGTGGTAGGCTTGGCATCTGGCCTCCTCTGTACTGGAGACGGAAGGTTCCTGTTCACGCGTAGCACTCACTACGTGGCGGTCCACCGACCCAAGCATTCGTAGATTCGCGCCATGGTAACGCTTGGCTGGCCGAAACTCGCCTGCCCCTTTACCTGGCCACCTTCTGTCTCTCTCCCCCTTCGGCTCTTTATCGCGTGACACGCTGCACAGGTTCGGCCAGTGGTCTTTATCAAAACCCCTGTTCGCATTGGGACCAAGCGAAGCGGCATATCGTGTCTTGACCCATCTCCCGCCCAGCACTGCCCGTGTTGTTCATACAAGACACATCTCACTCCGACTTTATATTCCAACCTCCCACATTCTACAGGCCTGTCCTTGTCTTTTTCCACTTGGCCGATTCCGAACCCTCTAGATCCTTCGTTCGCAGCCAACAACAGGAACCATGGTGCTGCCTACCTCACCAACCACCGCTACGGGGATCAACTCCGACTCGTCTGTAGCTACCAATGTCAACAACATGCGTCTCCAGCTTGAGAGAGTAAGTCATTAGATGCACGCTGGAAAGGGGTAAGAGCAGACCAAAGGCTCGTTACCAGCCGCCTTGGCCGTATCAACCTATCCCCCGCTCTACGCCGTCACTGACTCCTTAATGGCCCCCAACCTCTCTACCCACCCTCCTTACACCCCCCCACTTTGTAGAGGGCCCAGCGCTTCCTGGATTCCACCATTTCCTATACGGCCTACCGGTGGGTGTTCACGGCACTAAGCTTGGTGGCCTTTCTGACACGTATCCTGATGACGCACGGGTGGTACATTGTGACCTACGCCTTGGGTATTTACCTCCTCAACCTATTTCTGGCCTTCCTGACGCCCAAGTGGGTGTCCGGAACGAGCGACAGCGTCCTGGATAACGATGGCGAGGATGAGATGGGCGGCGGTAGCAGCAGTGGTGGCGGCGCCGGAGGACTCCTGGACGGCAACGGTCCCGGCCTACTCCCCACGTCCAACAGCGAGGAATTCCGCCCCTTCATCCGCCGCCTCCCAGAGTTCAAGTTTTGGCTGTCGGCCACCCAGGCCACATTGGTAGCCTTCGCATGCACGCTCTTCCCCTTCCTCGACATCCCTGTATACTGGCCCATCCTGCTCGTGTACTTCGTGTTGCTATTCGTGCTCACGATGCGTCGTCAAATTGAACATATGATGCGCCACAAGTACCTTCCGTTTGACCTCGGCAAGAAGAGCTACCGTCGCGTCTAAATTTTTACACCGCATCACCCGCCCTTCCTCTCCTTCATGGTGTCGTCCGAGCCGTCGTGGTTTCTCCGTCCTCCCGCCTCACGATATCCTCGTCTCACCTGCGCCCTCGCACTTTTATTTTATTTTTCCAAGGTCGCCCCTCATGTCTATCTCCTACTCACCCGTCTTTTGCTCCTTTCATTAGTATGTACCGCAGTAAAGCCAATGACTCGTGTAATGCCGGTCGAATCTAATAAGATATTTTTTTTTTGCTGCCAACTAACTATAAGGGCAGAACTGGGTATCCCTGCAGATCTTGCCACCACTGTGACGCCATGCACCGGCGAGCAACTAATTGCTTGGCCCAGGCGCTCGGCAGAGATGTGGCAGCCCCTCACTATGCGCGCCACACGCTGTAGACCTCTATCATTAGAGCCTTCCTTCATACTCTCCTACCCTATTGGAGGGGGGCATTCTTTAGTTTAAGCCATGTCATATTAGCTGCTGCGAGTGCCGTAACCGGGTATGTGGAGGTCCAAACTGCCGTTACGGCAGCGACTTCACCTACTTTCGGGTGGTACATTAGGTCATTGTGCTGATGATGAAGAGAATATGTATTCGGGTATGTGAAGCGCACCCTGTAGCTATCGGATAGATGATTCTGGCATTGTGTCGCGTACCACGCGAGAACGGCGCGTTGTATACTGTTGGGTTGTGAAGGGCGGTGAACTCTGACGTAGTAGCTCTATGGAAGCGGCGGTGTGCTAAATCTCACGTGGGAGGCCGGAGTGTAGTATATATGAGCGTAGTACAACAACGCAATTACGTTCAGCCCAAGTGTCGGGGTTGTATCAGCTAAGCCTCCTGAAGCAAAATAGATGTCAGCATACTACCGTTAAGCGTTATTGAACTTGGATGGATTGGCGTACTATTTGGTTGCAAGTTGAAAGCAGGCCTGCTTTCACAACCGCCTTCATAAAACTACAGTTGGGTATATTAGGGCGGCCCAAAGTTTTCACCCAGCGCCCCACCGTTTCCTTGTTCACCTCATCCATCAGCGACCTGCTGTAGGGTAGGTCACGGCTCTGCTCCATTCCACTCACAACGTACTTCTTCCCATCAAAAAGCCACCTTCCTGCTTGCGCTCGGTTACACCATCATTCCGCCGCTCACATCCGCTTTGTGGGCTACCGGCTCGACCATCCGGCTGGCCCCGACCACCAGGTCAAGGTGCGTCCGTTGTTCCACTCTTAATGCCCACTCTCTCAGAATAAAATGCCATCCGGGAAATTCGAAGGAGTAGCGCCTCCCCGGAGGGGTACAACATGCAGTCATCGATATTTTGGGACTGATTGTCTACGGGTATAGCCGGTAGGGTCGGCTCGTCGCAATTAAGCAGTTTGCTATTAACCAAAACGGATAGTGTTTAGCACACTACACGCGAGATTAGCACCGTTCTGACAACTATCGGCTCTCCCACGGCATCTAAACGGTTGTAGATAGCTAGTCAAGCCCAGTTTTCTTGTAATCGACGCTTTACCGGTGGACCAAGCCATCGACTATAAATGGTATCGAACTGGCCTCTTTCTCTTCCTTATCCACCACATCCTTGCTCCGTTTGAGAGTTCGATTGCCAAACACGCAAAGGCCTACCATCACCATAATCTTACCTCATAGCCACCGTCACTACCGTCCGATTCGCCTGCGCCATGCGACTCTCGTCCCCGGTCTTTCTGCTGGCCGCCATCGCTGTCGCTTGGACAACCACTACTCACTTGGTCCGGGCCGCAATCCCAGGCCCCGGTGAGGTCGTATCGCTAGGTCCTCTCGAGACCTCCCGCCTCGCTGACGCCTGGCACGATATCATCCATTACCGCCTTCACCACGTCAACTACCGCACCACCGATGTATATCGCAAATACATGGACGCCCTCTTTTTCTCGCCCTGGGACGACTTCCTTCCTTTTTTCCGCCCCTACTACAAGGGGTATTCCCCGCGTTGCCCGCAGATTAACCAGGCTACCTTAGGTCGTCCCACGGACGAGGATTTCACCAGTTGCTTCATGCCGACCGACACCGTTCTGTCCAACGTGACCTACAACGACTACCGCGAGCTGGATGATCTCTTCGTCCACTACCCGCTGTTCTGGCCCGTCCTCAACGGCCAACATGGCTTGGTACACGATTTCATCATTACATTATGGAACCGTGTCAAGTACGACTCTAGCCTGGCCTACGGAACCACCGCGGGCCGTATCCTAGTATACTCTATCGTGCGCGACATTACGCGTCTGGCGATCGTGGAACGCCGTCCGGGGGTGTTTGATATGTTCTCCGCCACCTTCCGCCAGCTCCTCATTGAGGTCAGCGAGCTACTAGTCAAGGACTATATCGGTGACCTAAACCCGACGGGCGCGTTGGACGCCGAGCTCCAGGACCTGCCGTGGACAGGGGTACGCGATATTACCATCGGGGTTGCCGACGGGTACTCGGCCGTACTGTATCTGTGGGCTAACGCCCTGTACGGGGAGACGGCCCCAGACTTCGTGCGAGTGGCGCGTGACAAGGTAACCGGGAAACACGAACCGTTTTTGAGCGCTCTAAAGACGGAGGCCGCCCGCCACGCCCTGCCGCGCTACGTGGACTCGTTCCAAAGCCTCGGTGCAGTCATGTGCTACATCGTCCTTCCCCAGGCGTACTTTGACGACACCCCATGGCGCGCCTTCGTCCGATTCGAGCCAGTCAATTCGTTCGATCCTCGTAGCCTAGACCGGCTGATGCTCCCCGTGCCTTAGAGTCCGGATTATATACACGCGTTTGTTAGTGTGTAAACCCATTCGCCGGTTGTCCAACCAACCTGATATTTAGCCTCTTTCTTTTCCCCACCCAGGTCACTCACCGATGGACTTTCTTACGTTTACCATACTAAACGGACATCGTATTGGCAAATGAATATCCTATGAAGCAGGTCTGGGTGCTGTGCTTGATATAATGAGGAGACCATGTCGTTGCTTTGGTCTCCACACAGATGTAATCGTAAGAGGACCCCCCTCCTTTAACATACTGGTCTGTCAGTCTTGTCCCCTCGAATCCCCTTCCGTCTCCCCCCCCCCCAAATCAAACCTGGAAGAAGGGTCTTAACTTCTCCTCGGTAACGGCGTACCTCAAATAAGTAGGTACCATACACTCCAGTGAGACTTTGGCACTACCAATGGCCGAATGTGTGAGCCCATATCGCTCTATCACGATGCGTCCTTCCACTCGATATGGGGGGCGTGCTACGTCAAGACACGCCCTGTCTTACTAAAAGTCCCCTTTTTTTCGCACTAGGTGTGTCCCGTATTTTTTTGTATCCACTAGTCAGCTCATCCGACCATAAGCGTTATACCATGGCCACATCAACTGGCAGGCTGACACAGCTGGCAGTTAGGGTCATTTTTCTGTCGGGTCTGCGTCGATAGTGACTGGCTGTGAAGTTCTCGGTTTAGGTGAGAGCGGAGGACTACGTCGGTCAACAATGTTGATTGATACGGACGAGGGCAGGCGGTTGAGCGTAAATCGGAATTCAATAAACGTTTATTGCGGTCTTCCATCAAAATATTGCCGCCACCTCCCCCATCATAAGTGTTAACCCTCGTCATCGATTACACTAATTAGAAGGTCGGGACCCGCTGCCGGTCCCTCTACCCTCTTCTTTTTTTTTCATCCTACTTCACGCCGTCTCTCACGAGAACGGGTAGGTGGGTTACACCGTCAGGGTCGGTCCGGTGGCCACTTGGTCATTTCAGTTCGTCTATCTTCCTTATTTCCTTGACTCAATTCGCCCTCTTCGGAGCCTCCTGTATAATTGAATAGGTCATAGTAGTGGCGGAAGGGCTAAAAACTCATGTGTGTGGCGGCACCGAGGTGATTTCCTCCTTGTATCGCAAAAAGAGAAGAAGAAGAGGCCGATGGCCTGACCGCCATTGGCGCCACTCTGTATCGGGGGTTATTATATAGGGCCGCTCGTCCTGCCGCTCCAGTCCCTACCGTAGTTCTCTACTTATCTCTAGTTTACCCTTTAGATTCATCCTACATCCTCCCCCGATCCACCTGAACTGTTGATTATGCCCAACATGAGAGTTATTACCGTGTCTCTCCTACTGGCCTTTGTCGCATTCTCGACGACGACTCAAGCCGGTTCGTGGTCGAACCTGAGACGCTCAAGTGTAAGTGTGCCAATCGGCACCTTAATTACCGGCTCTAATAAGGCACCGTCCATATTGTTTAAACTCCAGCATAAGTGTCGCTAAACTCAAAACCAACTTACCATTCCGTGTTTCATTTACCATCCAATATAACCCACCGCCTAATTCAGGTAAACCGTGATCATGACAAAGAATATGGTTGCGCCGAACTCAATGAACTCGCCAAGATTGCGAGATCGTATGAAGGCAAATTAAAATTCCTGGGGTCCAACGTCAACCCTTCCTTGGATAAATTCGTCGAAGACCTCCGCGATATCCTTGAGCCCGAGCTTAAGGATGCCGTACAGATTAAAATTATCGAAAAGCAACGTGCCGAAATTGATGAGCGCCGCAAGGTCTCGTTCAAAGGCGCCTCGATGGCCGTAGGCAAGGGTCGCAGCCTTGCTAAGTCTGTCGGTAAAACGGCCCACATAGCGGTGCGCAGGTTGAGTCAGCACATCCATTCGCCCTCTTCACTTCGCCAGAACTACAAAGAGTGTTCCGACAGCGTCGATACCCTATTTGATGCTGTAAAGAAGCTGCTCGAGGGCATTACCAACGACAAAGAGTTGCGCAGCAGGTGGCTCAAGTATGAGTTCCTCGAGGAGGACTACAACAGCGAATATTTACCCGGTGTGGGCGCCTACAAACGCATAGATGATATATACGGCCACGCTGAAGACGATGTGACGCTGCCCGGTTCAGAATTCGCCGACAGCAGCCTCCGAGCCGACGAAGATGCGTACTCTGGCATGGAGGACAGCAACGCCGACGCTATGACTTTATGTAATGAGAATTTCGCCGGTAGCAGCGCCAGAGCGGATGTAGATGCGTACTCTGGCGTGGGGGATAGCAATACTGACCATATGACCCTGTGTCGTGCGGATTTCGCCGGCAGCAGCGTCCAAGCGGACGAAAATGCGTACGACGACGTAGGGGATAAAGATATCAACCTTGTACTCAAGGTCGTCGAGGACCTCCAGAGAGATATCCAAAATGAGCTTCCCAGCATTTAGTCCGAAGCCGACACGGAGCATTAAGCGCTAGTATTTAGCATGGTCCCTTCCATTAAATAAAGAGTCGTTGAGGGAGGTATTCCCCATCACAAATCATTCAAACTTGGGTAGTAATAATATCATGCAGGTAAGTCACTCAATATGTAGGCGTGGCGTGGTGGAATCTGGGGTCAGATTATCCGCTTCTTCTTCTCTCTACCTAAAGCTCGTTTAGATGCAGTCCCTCTCGCTTTTCGATATTCTAAGTGCGGTTGAAGAAGCGCGGAAGGGATGGCGAGTGTGATACCGGACAGCAGGTAATAGCGAAGGGGGCAGTTGTCGAGGTGAAATGCAGAACCTGGTGACCTTCCGCTTTGGCCACAGGACATTACAATGCTTACCACTACTCGTCATCTCTCGCTGGTGGATTTTTAGAAGAGACCGCGCCACTAACAGAGGGCCCTATCTCCGTTCCTCCAATTGGCCTTTATATATATCTCCTCCTTTTGATCTTCCTTGTCGCCTACAGCACCCAATGGGAAGCTTTATAGTGCACTAAGGCCCTCCTATCCGCCCCTGTCGGTTGTCGTTAATAGTCTTTCGTCCGATCCTAGCTTCCCTGTCTTGGCCAGACCAGTCCTCTGATATGGGGCCTCAATGTTCGCTTACGCGAGGGCGGGGCCGGTTGGGTTGTCCGTCGGCCAGGGGGGAGATTCGTAGGAGGGCTGCTTTGCGACCAGCTCTGCCGCGCAGCTTCACTGTACCTCTCTCGGCTGTTTAACCGCCCCCAACCGTACCTTTGTGCACAGCGTCGCACCACATTATCGACTAAATGCAGGAACTCGAAAACCAGGCCGGATTGTTTTCTGTGAAAGTCAGCGACTTCAAGCCAGACACACCCGCCTTCGTGGTCTTGCACAGCCCAACCACTAACCAGCGCTAGGTGTTCTTGGTATCGATCACCGCCACCCAGTTAACTACGCGCTGCCTACACGATAGCCTCTCGGTATCGCCGCCTCTTTCTCGACATATTGGACTCTGTCCACTCCAGGGCTAGCTAGATTCCGTGATACGCCGACCCACCGTGACCTTTTTTTGTTGTCGTTGCTTGACTCCCTTGGCTGGTGCAATTCATTTTTTTCTCTCCCTGCAATCTACGCGGATCGCGCGCTGCCTGATTTGCGGACCCTTACTCCGCCAGATGCGTGTTAGTCTAGGTTGACTACCATTATTTGTATATATAATGCCCTCAAAAGAACCATTCTCCTCGATACCCCATTATTCTATCCCTCTGTTTTACCGGCCGCGCTCAGGTATAGACTCTTCCGTTATATTTACTTTAGCCTTCTCCCTCGCTGCCCTCCATGCGTTACTCTGCTAGGATTTTCTCTGGTCACAGCACGTTGCTGGCACTCCTCGGTACTGTTATGACCACATCTTTGGGCTCGCCCATTTCTCTGCCATGGGAAAACAAGTATTCAGGTTCTTCATCCGAGTCCTTGATGGTACCGAGCCCCCGGGAAAACAGGCGGCAAAGTCTCGATTCCCGGCCTATGTCAAATCCCCAAGGAAGCCGCCGGGGAACTCCCTATTCCATGGAGTACTATGCTATGGAGGTAAGGTTGGGCATACGCGTCGACGCTATGGTACCGGTGGATTCCTTAATCTGACCGTCTATCCAGGTGCCCTGCCGATTAACTAACCGAATTATCCACACGCACCGCCCACCACGCTTTCCAATACGCCATCAGGCCTGCGACCAAGTCCAGAATCTTTTTGAGAGTCTGGGCATACTCGAAGAAGATCCACGGAAAGCCGGGTTACCGGACTCAGAGTCATGGCACCACGGGCTGGTCAAAGAGGCCTTGGACCTTGTCCAAGTGAGTTTACGGGCTTACTACGCCGAGGAATTCCAATCCACTGCGGACCCGCTTCGCAGCAACACCGAGCGTGCGCAGTACCAGGTCGTCACCTATCCTTACAACCAAGTGAAGGCAGTACTTTCTTCGACCCACCCGCTCATCTATTGCCTCAGGGAAAACTATGCCGTGGTGAATAAGGTTGTCGTTGGCATCCAAAGGTTGCTACGCGATATTAAGAGTGACACTGAGTTTAAATCATACCTTGACGACCAGGGGTTTGTCGACTTCCTCGATAGCGTGGTCAAGCGACAGCCGACCGGCGTCCCGCTCCGCCAAACCCCCACGGGAGGCTCAACCCTGTTCGACGTTGATCATGTGATCAATCTGCATGGCGAGCTTTCCCCTTACCTCCGCTCAAGATTTGTCGAGATTCTCGGTCCGATCGCTACCGCCTGGGGACGGGACGGTATCCTAGACGACACATCTGAATATGGCATTAGTGGCAAATTTCCTCAGTTTCTTGACACCGTTCTTGAGCAGTATTCACCCATAAGCACACTCCCGTGGACGTGGGGATATGGGCAGGCGGATGCCAAGTCCGACAACTACGTTATGTTTGATGCCAAATTGAAGTCCTATCTTAAGAAGGAGTTCGCCCAGTTTCTCAGCAAGACGATATACGACTCAGGAAGCGGGGCCCATGACAGTGAGGGTAAACTCGGGGAATATATCAAACAGGAATTCACCAGTCTGGTCGATGAAGCATTCGACCGCTTCATTGACCAGGGCAACTCGCTGCCATCCGAACGGGCGACCATGTATCCACTCGTTGGCAGCCCGCTCCAGGAGGACCCTGAGTCCGACTTAGGAGGGCTCGGTTCTGGAACGCAGGTCAGCCAAGTAAGTTCCGCAGCAGTGATCATACCGTCCAAATCCACCTCCAGAGCGAATACCTCTACGGCGACCGGGAAGTTGGTAGGGCAGCTGGCCTCCTTCTCCAGCCGACTCTACGATGAAGTGGTCCTCGCGGTACTACACACAGGGAACTCTGATATGATTCGCCTGTTCAACGAGGACAGCATTGACAGCATCTACGAACTTGATGACTTTGCTGACGGGGAAGTCGTAGAATTAAGGCTGTCCTTCACTCAGGGCGACGCTTCAACATACGATATCGGCGGCTTGATCACCAGCGGTTGGGATCGTGTGCGCTCCATGTCGCCCTTCTGGTCCGTGTAAGCTGTCCGTTGAGACTCGTCTGAACTATAGCTGTCTCCACCAGAGGCACGAGAACCTGTCCACTACGTAATGGTTTCACCGACCTATTAATGCCACGTTTCTCGATAGCCATGTTTATTTCGTTGCGGTGTCTTTCTCTGACAATAGATGTACAATACCTTAAAAGGCGTTCGTTCTCATTTCTAATGGGCGATCTTCATGTCAGTAAATAATGTGGACAGATTCTATAGTTAAAAGGTTCCAATGGTCCCCGTAGGTTCAAATAATTATGGCTTTCCGTTAACGGCGCAGCGGCCCTACATTCCCAGACGGACACCAAACCGACGGGTGTTAAGATACCCCGGCGCAATAAATGAAAAATTAAACTCCTCATTTATTCTTTCGTTATCGACCTTTTAATAAATCTAGTTTCTAGATGTTGAGTTGATAGGCCCTCCGGCGAGTGATAACGAATGTGTAATAGAACAGGCCTCCGATGATCGCCCCGCATAGAGGGGCCACAGAAGGAATGTACGCGTAGTGGTTATAGGCGGTGAACGTTTCAGGCCCGTATCCGACCGCGAAAATGTAGAGTCGGGCGCCGAGGTCGATGGCGATGTTGATGCCACCGCCGCCGGTCTGGTAGGCCAGTGAGAAGAGAATACTACTGAGGAAGAGACCGACAGCCAACGGCCCCCAGGCGCGGGGGACGATGTTCGCGGAATCGGTAACGGCGAGCACGGCCGCGATAAATACGGCGTTGGCTACACACAGCGAATAGAAGATGGTGGCGTGGTTAGCGGGCGGGATGGGGAACGAGGTGAACAGTCCCGCAGTGGCCTGAGAGCCCGTAACGGTGCGGACCGTACCCGAGAAGGCGTTAATGGATTGTAGGAAGAGCAGGTGGGCAGTGGCAGCGCCCGCGAAGGCGCCCAGGAACTGGAAAAACAGGTAGCCGGGGACTTTGTGCAGAGGAAACCCCTTCCAGAGGGTGAAGGTGAGCGTTATGGATGGGTTGATGTGACCACCCGAGACGCCCTGGGTGATAAAGAGTCCCATCATGAGGGCGAGGCCGCTGCTGAGGCAGATTAGGGTGTAGCCCTGGTGCTTGGCGTTGTCGTTGAGACGGCTGGTAACCGTGGTACCTATGGTTAGCAGGGTGAGGATGTAGGTCCCGAGCAACTCGGCGATGTACTCGCGGTACCGGTAGCGTACGAGGCGGAATATGGTTGGTGGTTCAGGTAACTCGTCAAGGATATCTTCGGAAACGCAATTTTTCACGAGGGCGCGATAGATAGGCCCGGTGACAGGGTTTTGCTGTCGGCGGTAGTATTGTGAGTGGCGGGAGCGGTGATTGTTGTCCGCGTTGAAGGCTGAGGCACGCCGCCGGCGAATCCACCGGTAGGCCGTATGTTGGGTATTGGTGTTGCCGCTTACGGTACTGGTAGTGGGATTACTGTAGCTGCACCCGGGTGCGGTGTTGAGGTCGATGTGCATATTCATGCTCTCGGCAGAGCCCCGTCGGCCGCCCGTGGACGAGGACCGGGTCCTAGGTCGGCGCAACATGGTGAGGCTTCGTCAGTTACGCGTGTTAAATGTGTTGGTATGATAAACGGCCTATTGTTGAGATGGAGAGATGCAATTGGATTGTAAAGTAGAGACCTGAAAATCACATTATATCCGGTTTTTCATAACTGGCACGGGTGTACAAAAGTTGGCCTGGTCTAGGATCAAAGGTGGCACTGGGCATTAGTGTAGTATAGCTAGCCAATATTACCGCCCCGGTCGCCGACTGGGCTGGCTGCAGGGTGGACAGAGTTAGAAGGTTAGGCTGTCAACATCCTGGCCCTAGAGGCCTTGGGTTCCTCGCAAGGGGACACAGGTGACCCGTTGGTTTCAGACGTGTCGAGCGGTTTCACTTTTCGGAGTCAGACCGGGTCCCCTCCCGCCTTCATTTTGAAGGCGCTGTCCCAGACCATGAGCAGGGGAAAGCCGGGGCTAGAAGCGACCCTGACCAACACCGTAGCCCTGGCAAAGCAAAGCCTACCGGGCAACGTGGGCTCCCCCCTTTATTGAACAGCGGTAATCCACGAACAAGGTTGTTATTCTAAGTCTGGTAGCCGTGAAGGGGTGTGAGGGAGTATCGGTCACGTTGCTAAGCGTGGCACAGTCACTTCTAATGGCACTGGGCGCCGCAACGTACTGCTAAGGCGCGGGCCGATCTAAACCCCCGAGTGAGGGTGGTCCTCCTCGAATCTCGCGATTCCTGCCACTCTCCACCTCTGGCTTGCTAGAAAGTCCTCATTTCGTCTCTGATCCACCTCCGCATCGCACTCGCAAGATCACTCTCCCTATTACGTGTCCGCTCTTTCAGCCATGTCTGTCTTGCTATCGAATCTCTTGCGGATCCGAGCCGCTCCACCGCTCGCTACTGGTGCTAACGCCGTGCCTACGGTAGGTTGCGGAAAAACGCGGGGTTTGGACTATTCCGATCGCCACCGCCGCCGATCGCTTAACCGTACAACTCAACCCCGCCCCCAAGCAATGGAGGTCTCGCGCCAGGCGATCCGCCAGCCTGGATTGACGTATAATGAGTAATGAGCTACTTACTCACATGCCGCTATCTCGAACCCTCTCTTCTTACCACTGTCCCATCCCCCCTTCAGCGTGGCATCAAGTACGCCAAGCGGATCCAGATCCGTCTCACCAAACCGGTGGCGAAACTTGGCCGGGCAGGCCAGGTGGTCGAAGTGCGCCCGGGCTACATGCGCACCAATCTGTACCCGAAGGGTCTGGCCGACTACGTCCCGTTGTACACGGGGCCGCGCGACCGGGCCAAGGAGGCTAAGGCAGAGCCTAAGGTGGACAAAAAGAAAGCCGCCAAGGAGGCCAGCGTGATGGCCGCTATCGAGACAACCGCGGCCTTGGAGACGCGGGTGCGTGCCAACGCCCTCCTGACCGCCAAACAGATCCGGGTCACCCGGCCGGCAACTGGCGCCGTGACCGTCGACGACGTGCAGGCCCAGGTGCGCAAGGACCTCGGGTTCAACTTGGAACGGGAATGCATCAGCCTGGAACCAACTGAGAGCGCGGACGAGACCCAGTGCACCATCTGTTTCCCCGATATGGGCCCCATTCCGCTGTCGGTGGTCGTTCAGGCGGAGTCCGCTTCGGTTTAGGCTGCTGGAGGTTGGCTGGTTCAAGATATAATATGGTAAACATAGTGTTTCAATAGTGGTCGCTTCTCGAATATACACATTATTATTAGTTCAGGCGGTAACATCGAATGCAATGGCAGATATGCCAAAATTAGGGAGTATTAGATTACTGAGGTCCAGCTGTCCACCTGAGTACCAACTATTCTCTTGGACGTAATTAATTGGCAAGGTCGGGAGAATCGAGGGGCTTGTACGCGCCGTGAAGCCAACACTGTGCTCGAGTGGGAGATGGAAAGGCCGCAGGACCGGAGAAGCGACGCAAACTAGCGCCATCCGACATGTCCAGATTGCTTTCTGACTAGCTTTGAACTGCGCATTTCTCCACAGTACTACGATAGTTTGCCAACAACCGTACCTTAACCACGCGCATTCTCGGGTTAACCACTTCTGACGGCCGCTGGACAGATCGAAGGAGCCATCCCCGCTTGATCCCACTACGTTTACATATCCCGTCGTCGTAGCAGCCGTACCTATAGCCAGCTGGCTTGTTTTTTCCCCCATTTAACCATTTTCAGTTTAAATCCACGCGGCGCATCCCATCACTAAGCACACCATTTAGAGACCCCTTCCCTTCTATTCCCCCTTGCATCGGTTACTATGGCGGAAGAGTTCGCCAAGAACGATCAGTACCGGTACGCGGCCAATTCGAACCTCGTTCTGCAGGCTGACCGGTCGGGGCTCGCGCGCCGCGGCAAGGAGCCTACAGGCGAGGCCGAGACACTCTGGGGCAAGGTGGACATCCGTGACATGGGCACCCGGGCCCAGCGCGAGACGGCGCCTGTCCAGCGTAAGGCCAAGAAGACCCACAAGCGCCCCACCGGAGGCGACGGCCATGGGCGCACGAGCACGGTCCTGGCCGCCGCCGCCGATCTAGAGGGTCTCAACTACCACCCCCGTACCCCAGAGACCCGAGCGGTACTGGACCTCATTTTGGCTCTTATCCACCCGTACCTAGGCGACCAGTCCCAGGAAGTCATTCGGAGTGCTGCTGACGAGGTTCTGGAGGTACTCAAGAACGACCACCTGCGCGACCCGGACCGTCACAAGGAGATCGACACCGTGCTGGATAGCCGGCTCACCGCCGACCAGTTCGCCAAGCTGGTGCAGCTGGGCAAACGAATCACCGACTATCACCCGGATGACGGGAGTGGTGCCGGTGACGAGGACGGAAAGACGCCCCGGCCCGGTCGGGATGCCGATACTCTCGACGATGAGCTCGGCGTGGCGGTCGTGTTTGATCAGGGCGATGAGGAGGACGAGACCAGCGATGAAGAAAACGACAACGAAGACGACGATGCGGCCGCGATGGACGAGGACAACGAAGTCGTCGTGGGCGCGAAGGTTACCGATACTGCTGCCGCTAACGATGAGGTCGACGCCGGGGACCACAACGAACGCACCGAGGAGACCGTGTACCTGCGGGGCACCCAAGGCGCCGCAGGCCCCGACCGTGTTCAACCCCAGGATGTGGACGCCTTCTGGCTGCAGCGGCTCATCGGTCGCGCCTACCCAGACTCGCATGTCACAGCGGAGAAAACCACTGACTGCCTCGCCCTGCTGGCCAGTGCCGACCTCAGCACCCGCGAGTGTGAGAACCAGCTGATGGAACTGTTTGACTACACTCACTTCGATATGGTCAAACTACTAACTCACAACCGCGACGCGGTATACTGGGGTACGATGCTGGCTAGGTCAGCCGGCCGGGACGAGGAGCACCGAGCCGTGCGCGAACAAATGCGGGTCCGTGGTCTGACGGACCTCCTGGCCGCTGTCGACGGAAGCACCGATGCGGAGGCCGAAGATACGTCCGCTTGGGTCCCGTCGGCTGACGGCGACCGCTCCCTATCGCCGGATCGTCAGGCCCGCCGCGCCCCACGTGCCACGGTGGCCGGAGCGGTGCCCTCGCGCGCCCCGCAGCAGGCTCTAGACCTGGAGGCCCTAGCCTTCCACCAGGGTGGCCACCTGATGGCAAACCGCCGTTGCCGCCTCCCCGACGGCTCATTTAAGCGTACCCGCAAGGGTTACGAGGAGATTCACGTGCCGGCCCCCACCGCGCCGCCGTTCGCCGACACTGAGACGCTGGTCCCTATCGCCGAACTGCCGACGTGGGCCCAGCCGGCCTTCGGGGGCAATACCTCGCTCAACCGCGTGCAGAGCCAACTGTACCCGGCCGCTTTTCAGGGCGACGCCAACCTGCTACTGTGTGCCCCCACCGGTGCGGGTAAGACCAACGTGGCCATGCTTACCATCCTGCGCACCGTGTCTGCTTTCCGCGACCCGGCCACGGGTATCATCGATGCCGACCGTTTCAAGATCGTGTACGTGGCCCCCATGAAGGCCCTGGTCCAGGAGGTGGTGGGTAACCTCGGGGCTCGCCTCGAGCCCCTGGGCCTGCGCGTAGCCGAACTCACGGGCGACGTGCAGCTCACCAAGCAGCAGATCGCCGAAACCCAGGTCCTTGTCACCACCCCGGAGAAGTGGGATGTGGTCACCCGTAAGGCCACCGACCGGTCCTACACCAACTTGGTCCGCCTCATCATCGTGGACGAGATTCACCTGTTGCACGACGATCGAGGGCCCGTCCTGGAGAGCATAGTGGCTCGTACCCTGCGCGCAGTGGAAACCACCAAGGAACCCGTACGTCTGGTCGGCCTGTCGGCCACTCTTCCCAACTACGCCGACGTGGCGGCCTTCCTGCGCGTTGATCCGGCAGTAGGCCTGTTCCACTTTGACGCTGCCTACCGACCCTGCCCGCTGAAGCAGGAGTTCATCGGCATCACCGAGCGCAAGGCCATCAAGCGACTGCAGGTCATGAATGAGGTCACCTACGACAAGGTGATGGAGCAGGCCGGCCGGAACCAGACCCTGGTCTTCGTGCACTCGCGGAAGGAGACGGTCAAGACCGCGCGCGCGGTACGCGACCTGGCTCTGGAACGGGACACCATCGGCCAGTTCCTGCGCCAGGCCGCGGCCAGCCGCGAGGTCCTCCAGACCGAGGCGGCCACTGCCCGCGACCCGGCCCTCCAGGAACTGCTCCCGTTCGGCTTCGCGGTGCACCACGCCGGACTGGTCCGTACCGACCGAACCCTTGTGGAGGAATTGTTCGCGGACGGCCATATTCAGGTGCTGGTGTCCACCGCCACTCTAGCTTGGGGTGTGAATTTGCCGGCCCACTCGGTCATCATCAAGGGCACCCAGGTGTACAACCCGAGCCGCGGGGCCTGGACCGAATTGAGCCCGCAAGATGTGCTTCAGATGCTGGGACGTGCGGGCCGTCCGCAATTCGACACCTTCGGCGAGGGCATCATCATCACCACCCAGCGCGAGCTGCAGTTTTACCTCTCTCTGCTCAACGAGCAGCTCCCCATCGAGAGCCAGTTGCTCAGCCGGCTACCGGACCTTCTCAACGCCGAGGTGGCCCTGGGAACCGTACGGAGCCGGGCCGATGCCGTCCGGTGGCTCGGGTACACTTACCTGTATGTCCGCATGCTGCGCAACCCGGCGCTCTACGGCGCCGCCGACCCGGCTGACGATCCGGCCCTCTTGCAGCGACGCACCGACCTGGCCCACGCCGCCGCTCTGGCCCTCGAGAAATCCCGCCTCATCCGCTACGACGCTCGTACGGGCACAATCCAAGGCACCGAGCTGGGGCGCATCGCTTCGCACTACTACCTCGGACACACCTCGGTGGCCACCTACGACCGCCACCTGACACCCACCATGGGTGAGATTGAACTGTTCCGCTTGTTCGCCCTGTCCGGCGAGTTCGCGGCCATCCCAGTACGCGAGGAGGAGAAGTTGGAACTGGCCAAGCTGCTGGAGCGCGTGCCTGTGCCGGTGAAGGAAGGCGTCGACGAGCCTACGGCCAAGGTGAACGTGCTGCTACAGGCCTACATTTCGCAACTCCGCCTCGACGGCTTCGCCTTGGTGGCCGACCTGGTATACGTGACCCAGAGTGCCGGCCGCATCCTTCGTGCCATGTTCGAGATCTGCCTCAAGTGCCGCTGGGCCCAACTGGCCCGCCGGGTCCTGGCTATGTGCAAGATGGTCGAGCGCCGCATGTGGGGGTCCATGTCCCCGCTGCGCCAGTTCAAGTTTCTACCGGCCGATCTGCTCCGTCGTCTGGAGCGCAAGGCCATCCCCTGGGAGCGGTTCCACGACATGGATCCGCACGCCCTGGGTGAACTGGTCATGAACGCCAAGGCCGGTGCTGTACTCCACAAGTGCGTGCACCAGGTTCCGCGGCTCAACGTCCGCGCGCACGTGCAACCGGTCACCCGCTCCCTGCTCCGATTCGAGCTCACCCTCACGCCGGATTTCCTATGGGACGAGCGCGTGCACGGCCGTGCCGAGGGCTTTTGGCTCCTGGTAGAGGACGTGGACGCCGAGATGGTTTTGTACGCCGAACCGTTCGTGCTCAAGCAGAGCTACGCCACTGACGAGCATGTCACCGTGTTCACCGTCCCGCTTGGGGAACCCCTGCCGCCGAATTACTTCGTCAGCGCCGTTTCCGACCGCTGGCTTGGCAGCGAGACCCGCTTGCCCGTCTCTTTCAAGCACCTGCTCCTGCCGGACCGCTACCCACCCCCGACTGAGCTGCTCGACATGCAGGCTCTACCGGTCACTGCCCTCCGTCACCCAGCCGCCGAGGCCCGGTACCGTGCCGCCGGTGTTTCGACATTCAACCCCGTGCAGACCCAAACCTTCAACGCTCTCTACCACACGGACCTGAACGCCTTCGTAGGGGCCCCACCCGGGTCGGGTAAGACGGTGTGTGCCGAGTTTGCCCTGCTGCGCCTGTGGAACCAGCCGGCGCCTGAGGACCTAGCCGTGCGCCGCCGCGCTGTCTACTTGGCCCCACACGCCGACAGCCTGGCCCTCCGCCTCCGGGACTGGCGTCGCGCGTTCCCGGATCGCGTATTTGAGTCCCTCAGCGGTGAACTTACCGCGGATCTCAAACTACTGGAGCGGGCGGACGTGGTACTAGCCACACCCGCCCAGTGGGACGTTGTCTCGCGCCGCTGGATGCAGCGCCGCCACGTACAGTCGGTGGGCCTCGTTCTCGCCGACGACTTGCACATGATTGGGAGCGCCAGTGGTCCCACCTACGAGGTGGTGGTCTCGCGGATGCGGTTCATGGCCGCTCAGCTGCAGAACGGGCTCCGTCTAGTCGGCCTGGCCACCTCGCTGGCCAACGCCCGCGATGTGGGCGATTGGCTCGGTGTGGCCGATTCGGCTGCCTTCTTCAACTTCAACCCGCTCGTCCGCCCCGTCCCGCTGGAGATTAGCATCCAGAGCTTCAAGGTCCCCCACTTCCCCTCCCTCATGCTGGCCATGGCCCGCCCGGCCTATCTGGCCGCAGGCGAGGCCGCCGACGCCGGTCGTAACGCCCTGGTGTTCGTGCCCTCCCGCCGCCAGTGCCGACTGACCGCCGCCGAGTTGCTGCACTTGGCTGCGGCCGATGACGTACCCGACCGGTTTCGCGGGGATGCCGCAAAGACGGACACCGCTATGGACGAGGACGGTGAGGAGGACCCTGTCGCCGACCTCCTCTCCCATGTCACCGACCCAGCTCTCGCGGAACTGCTGGCGCAGGGAGTGGGGTATTACCACGAGACGCTGACCGAGGGCGACCGCCGCGTGGTCGCTGCTCTGTTTCAACGCGGAGCGCTACGCGCCCTAGTGGCCGCCCGTGAGGCCTGTTGGGGGCTCGGACTTCACGCGCACACTGTGGTGGTCATGGGCGCTCAGTACTACGATGGCCGGGAGCACCGTTACGCCGACTACCCAGTTCCCGAGGTCCTACAGATGGCCGGTTTAGCCTGCCGCCCTGGGGTCGATCCGGCAGGTCGCTGCGTGCTCCTGTGCCAGTCGCATAAAAAGGACTTTTACAAAAAGTTTTTGCACGAACCCCTCCCGGTCGAGTCCCATCTGGATCAGTCCCTGCACGACCACTTCAACGCCGCGGTGGTAACCCGCACGGTCGAGAACTATCAGGACGCTGTCGACTTCCTGACCTGGACGTTCCTGTATCGCCGGCTCACTAAGAATCCCAACTACTACGGCCTCCAGGGGGTGAGCCCCAGCCACCTCTCCGACCACCTTTCGGAACTGGTGGAGACCACCCTGGACGACCTGGCGGCCACCAAGTGCATTGCGGTGGAGGACGAGGCCAACGTGACCCCGCTCAACCTGGGAATGATCGCCGCCTACTACAACATCAGCTACATCACCATCGAGACCTTTAGTATTTCACTCACCGAGGAGACCCGCCTCAAGGGCCTGCTGGAGGTAGTGTCGGCTGCCGCCGAGTTTGAACCCTTCGCCGTGCGTCATCGTGAGGACGCCGTGCTGCGCCGTATCTACGAGCGCGTCCCGGTTAAGCTGGCCCGTCCGGATTTCCGCACTGCCCACGTCAAGTGCAGCGTCCTTCTCCAGGCCCATTTCGCGCGACTCCAGCTGCCTCCGGACCTTGCCTCCGACCAGGCCCAGATTTTAGGCAAGGTCATCCCACTCCTGCAGGCCGCCGTGGACGTGCTGTCATCCCACGGGTGGCTGCGCCCGGCCCTTGCCGCGATGGAATTAGCCCAGATGTGCGTCCAGGCCCAGTGGGACACCGAGTCCCCGTTGAAACAGGTGCCGTTCTTTACCCGTGACTTAATCCGTGCGGCCCGCGAGGCGGGGGTGGAGTCGGTGTTCGACCTGATGGAGATGGAGGATGCCGACCGCCAGGCCCTGCTGGCCCCGCTGCAGCCCCGCCAGATCGCCGAGGTGGCCGCGTTCGTCAACCGCTACCCGGAGATTGAAGTCCAGTACGATGTCCCAGACCGTGAACAGCTGGTCACCGGCCAAGCAGCCAGTGTCCGCGTGGTCCTCGAGCGGGAGGTCAACGACGAGGACGAGGACGATGAAGAGAAGAGTAAGGCTGCCCAACCCCCGGTCAACGTCGGTCCCGTGGTGGCCAAATACTTCCCGTACGCCAAGGACGAAGGCTGGTGGCTTGTCCTGGGGGATCCCAAGACTCACACGCTGGCCTCTATCAAGCGGGTCAACTTCCAGCAACGCCTTAACGTCAAGCTTGATTTCATGGCCCCCGAACAGCCCGGCGATTACACGTACCAGCTATACCTCATGTGCGACTCATACCTTGGATGTGATCAGGAGTTCGAGGTCAAGCTGCACGTTGAACCTGATGATGATGCGGACGAGGAGAGCGGGTCTGACAGCGGCGAGGAGTCTAGTGAGAATTAGGGTGTTATGTAGAGGCCTGCTGTTTATCATTATGATCTATACCCACATTTTCTATCGGTTTTAGCGCCTTCATGTTTTAGTAAATTAATATCATCTAACAATGGAACACGGACATTGCTTGGGCTTGGAATACTATTGCTGGCCAGTATATTCGACTGGCAGCCTACCGGTCAAGTGGACACGTCATTAATGCGAGGCTTTACGAACGTTGTTGATGGGGGTACGCTCGACAGGCTTTGAGAAGATGCCCCGCGGCACTTGACGGTCAACCCCACATGTACCCCTTTGCCCCTCGACATCCTCATTGCACGATTCTCATTTGTCAATTACAACAGCTTCTAACTTCCGCCATGGCACGCCTACCTAACCTCTTCACCACTGGGGTTGCCTCTCTGCGGCGGCACCTCCTACCGGCCGACCGGGTGCCGCCTGGACGGCGACTGATTAGCAGCGCCCGTATTCCGGACCGCGTCGCTATTAGCCGTCAAGCTGCCCTTGTAACCGGCACCTTCGGTGCCGCTGCCCTTCGCCCCGCCCAGACCACTTGTTCATTCGCCCTGCAGCCGCGTCGCACTACCCATTCTGCCTCGGGATTCGTGATCAGGTAGGTAGAACGGCCTCCAGCGAATAGAGAACGTAGTGCGCAATGCTAATGAAATACTCGTCCGTTACGTAGGAATTCTATTAACAGGCCAGGCTAGCTACCTTGCTGCTCCACCGACATGTGCCTGAATTATTGCTAGCGACCTGACCGACTCCGAGTACCACGACATCTCCCGGGATACCATGGAGACCCTACATGACAACCTCGAGGTACTGTGCGAGGAAACCGATTTGCCAGGTTTTGACGTTGAATACACTGTAAGTGACAAACTCTATTACCTGTCCGTGCCTTGTCTCGACGATACTTCTGTTCAATAGATAGGGTATACGTCTGGCGCTTGGCCCGAGCCCCGCCCTCACAGCTCTTTTTTTATTGCGTCGCCTCTTTGCTTCACCTTATATTGCCTACCCGACTTATGTACAGAGTGGTGTAATGACCTTGTGTCTGGGGAGCCATGGCACCTACGTAGTCAACAAGCAGCCGCCCAATAAGCAGATTTGGTTGTCGTCACCGACCAGCGGGCCCAAACGGTTTGACTACGACCGGGGGTCGGGCCGGTGGTTCTACCACCGTGACAGCAGCACCTTGGACGGGCTCCTCAATACTGAGCTATCCGCCATCGTCGGGGATGCTGTTAAGGTCTTGTGAGGAAGGTGCACATGGATAAGGATATACCTCCTGCGCAGGGTCCTCTGGCATTTCATGGCTGGAGGAACTAGGCCGTAGCCCGACGCAATTGCTCCTCCACCCTGATTAGACACAATAAACCGGTGATAGCTATGAGAGTAGAGTAGAGTAGATGCGAAATGCTTTTCGGCGGATAAGCCTAAAGTACATCGCTAGCTTTAGCATGGCTTTCCGGCCTAGGGAATGACCTTGGTGCCGCCAGGGAAGAGTGTCAGCATATTGAGCTACTGTCATAGCCGGGGCCTGGGGACTGGCCTGCCAAAGTATGGTTCCTTGTAAGCAATGCGTGACTAGCCCTATCTGAATAGGCATCCTGCGGCCTGGTCGCCAAACTCCTTACCCCGCCACTGCATCTACCATCTTCGTGTTCACTCATATCTGCATTCACCCCACCAGTACCGCGATTTCGTCTCTGGGCTGTCGCTTAGCCCGCTTTTATCCCTACCGTCGAGATTTGACTGGTAATCCTCCATCGCTTGCGGCCATCGCTAAAAGTATCCCCTCCCCAGCGTCCACCTTCCCGCTCAGTGGGGTTCTACCCTTGGCGTTTCCCCTACCCGGATGGCTGAGTACTTTAACCGCGCGGCGGCCCTGGCCCAGAGCGCGGCGGAGCTCTCCAAGCGCGTATCAGAGGGCCTGGTCGAAAACGCCAAGGACTTCGGGTTCGAGAACCCGGTGCAATTCTACGATACGGCCGAACTCAAACTGTCGGACGTGCGTGAGAAGCTAGCCTCGCGGGCGGACCGCGATAAACTGGAAGGCATGAAACGGCTAGTGGCCGTGATTGCGAAGGGCCACGACGCCTCACCGTACTTCCCCGATGTGGTCAAGAACGTGGCCGTAGGCAACTTGGAGATCCGCCAGCTGGTCTACATTTATCTGCTTCGGTACGCCGAACAGGAACAGGACCTGGCCCTGCTGGCCATTAATACCTTTCAGAAGGATCTGAGCGATACCCATGCCGGCATCCGCGTCATGGCTCTCCGCGTGCTGTCTAGCATCCGTGTGCCGCTAATTAGTTCCATTGTCATGATGGCCATCCAGAAGGGAGTCACCGACCGCTCCTCGTCCGTGCGCAAGACCGCGGCGTACGCTATCCCCAAATTATACAGCCTCGACCCCGAGACCGCCCCCGGATTGGTGGCGGTGGTCCGCGTCCTGCTGAACGATAACAGTCCCATTACCATCGGGAGTGCCATCCAGGCTTTCAACGAGGTCTGTCCCGACCGGTTTGACCTTATCCACCCGCATTTCGCCAAACTGTGTGATATGCTCATCGACGCTGACGAGTGGGGCCAGATCGCTATTGTCAACCTCCTCCTGCGCTACGCTCGGACTCAGTTTACCAACCCCAATCCGGTCCCTTTAAAACCCGAGGTCGACGGGTCGGCCGCCCGTGTGTCCTCAGGTCGATCGGCTGAAGGGTACGAGTCCATCTCCGACGACGATGACCAACACACCACTGATTCAACCTCGTCGACTTCGCCACCGGCCCTTGACCCGGACCACGTTCTCCTCCTCCAAGCCTTCTGGCCGCTCCTCCAGAGTGACAACTGCGCGGTGGTCATGGCAGTGGTGGCAGCCCTTTACCACCTTGGCCCCGTCGGCGACCTTCCTCGGGTGGTCAAACCGCTGATCCGGGTGCTGCGTGCGGGCCACGAACTCGAGTACGCCGTGCTCACTCAGGTGGCCGTTATCTGTGACCGAAGGCCCGATCTATTCCACGGCCACCTCCGTCATTTTTTTGTGGTGCCAACCGATCCGGCTTACGTTTGGCAACTCAAACTGCGAATCCTGCGCGCCGCCGTCTCCCCGCCCCACACCCCCACGCTTTTGCGGGAACTCCAGCGGTACCTCCAAACGGGATCCACCGATCTAGTGCGCGCCACCGTGCTCACCATAGCCCACTGCGCCGTTACGCTGCCCCGTGAAGCCGGGCACCGCGACCCATGTTTGCGCGGCCTTATCATTCTAACCCGCCACCGGGACGCCGACATCGCCGGGTACGCTGTGGAAAGTCTGCGCACGGTGATCCTCGCCGGGTGCGCAGCCGATTGTCTCCATGCCGTCCTAGTAGATCTGCTCAGTCTCCTCACGGGCCCCACCACCCCGACTGCGCGCGCCGCTATTTACGATTTGGTCGGCCGCCACGCCGCAGATCTGCACGATCACGTGGTAGATGCCCTAAGACTCGGTGGCCGCATGTTCCGCGAGGAACCTGCCGAGGTTAAACTGCAGATCATTACTCTGGCCGCCCGCGCCTTAGCCACATTGTGCCTCGACCCAGCAAAGCCTATGCCAGAGGAACAGGAGGAAGTGGATAGTGAGGAAGGGCAGCGCTCTCCCCCTATAGCGCCGTTGGCTCGCTACCTTTTCACCCTGGCCCGGTACGACCTTGAGTTTGACGTCCGCGACCGTGCGCGGTTCCTTCAGGCACTCGTCCAACCGATCCTCGACCGCGAAGCCGGCACGCCACCACCGGACGAGCCGCACCTGGCTGCCTTGCAGACGGCCTTAGCCCAGGCGTTTCTAGAGGACGATGCGCAACCTTCGGCCATAGTTAAGGCGCCCACGGGTCCGGCGTCCTCACAAGGTACGACCAGCCAATTCACCCTCGGCTCTTTGGCCCTGGTCTTGGGCCGCCCTGTGCCCGGGTACCACAATCTGCCCACCTGGCCGACCACCCGGCCGTCGCCAGTAGACCGTGGCACTGGCCAACCGGCCAGCATGTCCGCCGTGCCCTCGGCTCGGTCGGCCCTGTACGACGCCCACCCACGCATCATCGCTACCGCCTCGGCTGTCGAATCGAGTACGAGCAGCGGCGGCCACCGGACCGCTGCCACCGCCCGTGCCGCGGCACCCGGGAAACACTTCAAGACGCTGGATGATTTCTATAGCGACGACGATACTGCCGAGATTTTAGCGGCGGCGGCGGCCAAGGCCAACCCGGCATCATCGGGGGCTTTCCCATCGCACAAGGGACGAAGCCAGTACCAGGAATCCGAATCTGACGAGCTTTCGTCCTCGTCGCCCGTCCACGCTAAGGAAGTCACAATGGGCCGGGACGGTGCGGAGTATTCCTATTCGGATTCGTACGATTCGTATTCGGCAGATAGCAGCACCACTGGCAGTAGTTTCTATTCGTCAGGCGAGGGTCGGAGCGACTACGACTCAGAAGACCCGTCTGACAGCGATGACGGCCCCACCTCTGAGAAGCGGACCCTCGTCAGCCAGGCATAGCAGCCGAGGCTGTGTGCGTGTGTGTGTTTTGGTGGAGGGAAGGATTTGATTTCTCCTAAAAAGTCATTTGCCCGCATTGACAAATACAGATACCTTCCATAATCCTTTCACTGTTTAAATTCCTACACCCCTTGAAAATACTAATCAGAAGAACATTTTGAGACGAGATGATATTCAATTAATCAAGTGATAACCTGGCAAGGCCCATCGAGTTTGAAAGCACTATAAAAAAAAGGCAAAAAAGAGATGGTTGAACGGTAGGACTACATATAGAACAGAGCGCAATGGTAGGGGAGTTAGGAAGGCGAGTACGGAATGTTTCGGTACATCATGAGGAAGGCAGCCATAGGAGCGTAGGCAGAGAGCTTGAGCTCACCCTGAGCGAGTTTACCCCTCATCTGGGACGTCCGAACCCAGCTCAATGTCACCCTCCTCCTCTTCGTCACCTAGTGCTTCTTCCTCATCAGCGGGGTCGGCTAGTAACGAGCCGTCGTCGTCGCCTGGAGACCGCGGGGCGGCTGAGCCTTCGGCGGAGAGCGGGCGCTCCGGAATGTCGGCGGCTGGGACAGACGAGGCCGCTTCAGCAATCCCCGCTGCCTTTTCGGCCTTAGCCGTCGTGCGGTACTCGTCGTACTCCCGATGGTAGGCATCGTAGTAAGGCTGGTGGTGATACCCCAATTAAGAAAAGGAGTGGGAAGGGGGAGGTAGGAGTTATCAGTACACATGGCTCATACGGTTAGCCCGGGATTGTCGATATCGATAGCAAGTAAATCCAAGTCACCGTCGGGCCACCCGCCGTTCTACAATTTCCCGAACTTACCTGCTTTTCCACTGATGGCAGCTGGTTCCAATTGTCGCTAATCAGCCGGGTAAGGTCGGTGCTGCTGTCGTTACCGTGCACCGCCTTGAGCCGGGCCAGTTCCTGGTCGCGGTACCGGAAGTAGGCATTCTGGGGTTTCTTGGGGGCGTTAGGGTCTTTGGGTCGCCGAGTCCGACGCTTCTTCTTGAGCGGGCCCTCGACCTCGTGGCTACTGTGGGCCGCAGTGTCGGTCTCGCCGCCGAAATCATCCGCAAACGAGTATGGATGCTGGGGTTGAAGGTGAAACGCGAGGGCGGCAGCAGATATATCGTCGTCGGAACTAAACAGCTCGTCGACCTCCTCGGCGGTGATATATGACGCCCAGACTTCGGGCTGGTACCGGCCTGTGCGGAGAATCTCGTGGTCCTCCGCATCTACCGCTGCCTGGAGCGAAGGTTTCTGGGCCAGGAGACGTAGGATACCCGCCCGGTCGATCGCGGAAGGGTCTAGGTGTACCACCTCTTGCTTAATACTAGATGGCGTAAGGAACCATATGGGCAGCAGTTTGGAGATATTTGGCGGTAATGGTTAGATAGAAAAAAGCGTGTGGGCCTAGCTAGGGGAAAAGCCGAGCCTAGACAGGTGCCTATTGTGGAGGTATCGGCGGTTCGCAAATTCACTGACGGCGGTTGGAGAGGACTTACCGAAGGTCGGCCTTGAGTCGCCGCAGTTTCATTTTGAGCCGGGACGTGGCCATAGCGTAGCTCATGGTGCGCTGGAGGATGGGTGGTGTGGAGAGTAGCACAGGCGCAGGGCGGGGTTAGACTCTACCTGAAGGGAAGGGGTGCGGGTCGGTGGCTGCTACCGACTTCGTGAAGTGGGCGCTTCACTAGCAGATGGGCCCGCACAGTGGCACGGACTCTACATGTCTATGACCGGTGAGAGCGGTCAGTAGGGTCCCTGGCACTTACGAACTGAGCTTCGGTAATGGCCTCCTGCGACATTTTGGTTTCTATCGGGATGTTGCCTAGTGGCGACAGGTGGGTCATGGTCGTTGTCAAGGAATGGGACGGAGGGGTTCAGGGCAGGGTGTAACAGCCAGGATTCGGCGAACAAAGGTGCAAATATGTGATTAGGACAATGTCTTCGATAGCAGAGGAAGTGGACGGGGGGTTAACGATGGGCCCTGCGGCAAAGTAGTATTGAAGGCCAATAAAAATCTGTGGAGGGCAGTGGGCTGGCGGAATGCCGTGGAATGGCAGACGTACCTTTTCGCCGCTGGTAGTGTCTGGTTATCCTGGCTATACACTTTCGTCCAAACGGAAGGTGGTGGCACAGATTCCGTGAGGGCACCAGTCAAGGCACAGAAAAGTAGTGGGAGGCGGGGAAAGAGGGAATCGTGTGGAGGCGACCTTTTGTTAGTAGTCGGGCGGAAGGCCATAGTTTCTAGGCCTAAGTGAGGTAGTATGCTTTCCTTTTTCCCCTCTATGGCCATGCGTTGCCACGGCGAAGCACCTTCCAGAGTGGCCGTCGCCCAACTTACACTTTTGTAAGCCTCGCTTGCAGCGCACTGCTCGGCTAGCGCCTTGACCTCCATGACCTTGTTGAATGTGGTGGAGCTCATTGCGGGCGGGGGGTGAATGGGAGACAAGCAGTGAAGAAATGAGTAGCCGCGGTAGAGAGCGGGGCATGGCCGGGCGAGTAGGGCGCTGGGACAGGCGTGCTTGTTGGGCGATACAACCGGTACCTAATAACTGGAGGAGAAAAAGGGCACCGAGTCGGTTGGGGAAGGGTGGGTAGGAGTTGGCATAAGCACCCACTGGCAAGGCGTATGTGAGTGGGAGGGGAAGAGGAGAGGGCGGGGCGGGGCGGGGTGACGAAAGGCGCGAGGAGTGCAGAAATGCGAAGGTCTCCCGCACCAGACTCGCCTTCAACCTTCTAGTGGAAATGGAAATACGAAAAAGGCCTTCTCAGCCAAAAAGGGAAGCTAGGTGCATCTTTTCCCCCTTCCAAGTCTGCTATGCATCACGGGGACACGCCACTGCCGCCCAAGCGTTGGTGGAGTGCTACTTGGCGTAGCTGTGTCGTTTGGTATGGCTAGCTGCGTCGGCCGCGCTATACTGGTCACCGCCCGCCTCCACTCCCTTAAGCAGCATCCGATGCCGATAGATCATAGAGAACGGGCCCTTCGGGATAGCCAATGGGGCTCAGGCGAAGCTGCAGTCTGGACTGTTGGGAGTGTGAGGGGGAAGCCACGGGTTAGGGGCTGCAATCGAGCACAGGCCGGAAACGGGCCAGAAGTGCTACCCTAGCGACAACGTGGTAAGCATACGCTACCGAGTAAATCGGCCAGCGTGGGCGTACGAGCGGGAACAGGGCGGGGGAAGCAATGGCACCGTTACAGCCACCGCCAACGACTAGTCCACACGGCCTCGGAACTAAAAACTAGTAGCGGCATGGGCCTAGGTGCAGAAAGGCCAGCCTTCCCATGGGACCTGTGTCCATATCGTGCCCACACAGCGGCATGATTCACCCGTAAGCCCATCTGTATATGGTAAGATTATGCTTACCATCTATCAGTGGCACCTGCACGCGTATTCCCACTCTTGCTACGGCCGGTGGCCAAAGGAGGTTCTGCTACAGTCGTGGTGATCGGAACTGGGACGCCTGGCCTGACATTAGGCCAATTGCGCTGGCCATTACTAGGCATTTACTTTGTGCCAACCGCCTTCGTTTTCCCGCACCGCCCAACGCATCAAGGCTCATCGAGCACTTTGGGCTGATTGGGGCTTGCGGTCAAAAACTCCTCGCCGAACTTGCCGTCAAATGCTACCCGGCTCGCCCCGCCACACTTTATGGCCCGCAAGCTCTACGGTTCCCTTTCCGCAAGACATTCGACACTTAATTACCGTACGGCGTCTAACGAGATATCCTTACATGTCCCAGTTGCGCTACACGCCCACGTTCTTACCGCACTTGGTTACCTGCATGCGATTTAACGTCCTCGACCGGTGCACTGGTGCGAGCAGGCACTTGTGCGGGAGTGCCAGCGCACTGGGCGCCTAGCGGCCGAATTTGGGCCACCAAGTCCTCCTAAGCCTTGCCGGCATACTGACAGTGAGGTCACCCCTGGACCGGAGTGGGCGTTGGTGGATCTGCGACGGTAGTCTGTGGTCGCGGGTCCGTGGTTCGCTGCGGTGTTGGGGTGGCAATGACAACCATCGCGGCAAGTTAATTGGCGTCAGCTACCAGGAGGTTTAGGCAAGTGCTAGACGGGGCAGATTTTCGAACCAGGCCAACACGCATCACGACCGAGAATGCGGTCAAGTCCATCAGTAATTTCATTACTGCATTGGGAAGCATTGATCAGGTTTCTAGACGACTCCCAGTTGGGGCCCAGGTCGATGAGTCCGTAAGAATGAGTAGTAGTGTGGTGTAGGGGAAGGGGATCCCCCCGTCAATCCCGACCCCCCCCCCAGCGCGTTCCTGTCCCGGAAGGTGGCGTTCCAAGAGTTTAATTGTCTTCCAGGGACAAAGGTATAGTGGATTCGATGCCGCGACCAACCGTGACCCGTCACTATCTTGTTCTCTTTCGTTTGCTAACACGTCTTCCTTCAAAGTTGAGACGAACCCCAACTTCAAACCATATATTCTACACTGTATTTAACTATAGTCGATCCTCTTTTGAGCATCTCAACATAACATAAATACAGTAGATGAGAGTAATCATTTTCTGAGAGGTTGGGATGCGGGAGGAGGCCACATCATCCTTTGTTTACCCGAGGAGGAACTCCTCCATATGCCCAGTACATATACGCATGCTACATTTGACATAGGGCTGCTTGATTCGGTCGGAGGAAGGTAGATGTCCAAAAACCCACGAAGCCTGCGTTATCAATATAGCACGGATTTCCCTGGAATGGCTCCTTACTCCCGAGCAATCGTATCACTTAAAGCCACCAGCAACGGCTGTAATGAAATTATTTTATTTTAGGCCCTGTGACGTATTCCTTGTCACGACGATTACTCAGGTGTCTGCATCAGTATGTATTTAGTCTATAGCTGATCCTTAATGCTATTCCATTTACTCTGGCCGCTGTAGCTTCAATGCTTACAGGGACGACTAGTGGGAACTGCGATTTGATACTGTCGCTTCCCAGAGGACGACATTTATAGCGTGCTACCCCGCATTGTAGTTTCCTCTTCCATGGCGATCAGCTTAAGCGGGGTAAGAAAATGCCTTATTAATTGGAATCACGCCCTCTTCTACTTATTTCCCAACTTGCCTGGCGGATTGGTTCGACAATGTTCTCCGATTTACGTGTAGGTGATCGACCGTGGAATACCCACCAAGCTGACCGATATTACTTCCAACATGGCTTCCTACTGCGCTGGAGCGAAGTGCCTCGCCACTCTTCGTTGAAGATCCCTTAGTGGAGGCCGCTCCAAATCAAAATAGCCAGTTGGAGGACACCAGTGGGCCAAATGGGTGACACAAGGAGGGAGACAAGCTGTAAATGTCAAGATGAGTATCTGTCAAACAGAAAAAAGGGATCCCCAACGGTGACAGGGCACCTCGCCCCCTAACAGTCTTCTTACCTAGTCCCAACGCTGTACCGCATAAAAGAGGGTCGGGTGGAAGGTACGCAATTGGGTAGTTGCTTTATTCAACGGCTAGCATCTTCGTTACTACTCGGTGGCACCCATTTCACGATTCTCATCACTCTGCCCGGATTAACTAATTCAACCATATTTCCAATGAAGTTGACAATAACTGTCGTATGTTTGGCAGTCTTGGCTGCTACTTGGTTCCCCGTCGCCATCGTAGCCACCCACTTGACGAGCCTGCCGGCGGAAATTCACCAGCTTATTGATGAGCAACTGCCTCGGGACCAAGCCGAGCAGTACCGTTTGGCACATCGTACAGTGAATTCAGCCCTTGCACATTCAGTCCGCCAGCACAACATCCAGGTAGGATTATCTAAAATTGGCCTTCCCTTACGTCAGAAATTATCCACTGGCTAACCTTCTTACCCACGTAAAAAACAACTAATGTTTCATTTTCGCTATCTTTTGCGGACCACAACCCAGGCCATTGAAGCTCACGGTCGACACATTGCTGACTACATTAACATCCTATTCGAGGGCTATCCACCGGAGCACCTGACATTGGCGATCGCTGCCGGGTCTTTGGCAGGCGAGCATAGCACTGAACGCCAAGCCCGCGCTCGCCACGAGTTCCAGGGCATATGGACCGAAATAGGCCCATTTTTCCGCAGCAGTATCTACCAGAGCGCCCTTGTGCCTAAACTCTCCGCCTACGGCGTGACCCTGTTTGACCCCCTCGCTGTTCGCCGTGGCAATAGACCGCCCCCTCGCTATGAACTCACAGCTGCTTATAACAACCTCCTGTCTGATAATATACGTCGCTACGTTAACAAGTGGATCACCGAGCGGCAATCTGACCTGAACGATCTGCCGGTGGCGGTGCGAGTATACCGTTTGGACGACCCGGATCTCGGGGGCCGGCTGACCGAGCACAATTACGTGGCCTTCGCCATCGCAAATGGCTGTTTCCAGTATATTACGGCCCTGGTGGGGTACCTGGCCTCGGAGACCTCACTTCAGCTGTTGACGGAGAAAATGGACGATCAGACCTTCTTACCGGTTGGCCACCGAGAACTCGCGGCGGTGCTCGCAGATCCGCACTCCGTCCGATACGCCATGCAGGGGCGGGTTGAGCCGAACTCCCCAGCGATGGCCACCAACTATGTGGTCCGCAGCGAGCTCCAACTCATCGCCACCAAGTTTGTCCGTAACATTGCATACTCGGCCGTCCTCGTGTTCGCCGCGCGTGGAGAGGCCCGCCGGGTGGACGAGTTTATCGGGACCATGGCCGCACTGCCGCCACGACTACTCTACATGCGACTCAGCCCGGTCGTCTTGCGCGCCCTTGCCTTCCTGGTGGGCGCGCAGTTTGGGCAGACGGCAGTGGTGGACCGGATGCGTGACCAGATTACGCTGGATAAGGCTGAAATGCACCGGACGGCCGAGCGGGTGGGTTGGGCGCGCGCGGTGCAGGCTGTGGCCGAGCTGCCGTACCAGGGCGGTAGGGCCGATCAGATCAGTCAGATGGAGTTTGCAAACGATCTGCCCTTTGTGGTCGCCCCTGATGGGTCTGTGCTGTACATTGCCTACTATGCGCGGGCCCCGGGTCTGTCCGAGGGGACGACAGGGCAGCGCTAGGTCAGGGTCTACTTTGGGTACCCGTTTGTATGTCCATTACGTATAGTTTCCGAGTTGACATGGTGAAGACAACTAATGCCCACCTCATCCCTAAGTGTTCTAGAGTATAGCAGATTGGCTAGTATGTCACGCTGTGAGGTTTAGAGCTAGGGTTATCAAGTGCTTTATGAGAACGTCTAAGGATTCCACCGCATATCCATGCAGGTATGTAATGCGGCTGCTACTGAGAAACAGCGTTTGCAGGATATTATGATAGACCTAAGGAAAAATCTTTTTTGGTCAAGGTGTGATTTCAGCCGGGGTGGTTGAGCAGTAACCCAAGATGAATCAGCCTGCGTTGCGGTCAAGAAGGTGGAGGGGGTCGATGGGCAGGTCAGGGCTTAGGTTATGTATCTGAATGTCGTAATATATGGCTGGGTGCGGTCTGATGAGAGGTATAGTTGTTACCGGACTGGCGGGCTATTATCTGACAGGGTCACTCCCCTCCCCGTACCCTGCGCTGAGCTGCCCGTGGCGGACCCAGCCTCGGTAGTTTGTGGGAATTTGCTAGAGGAGGCGGGCGTGCGCGTGAGTGTGTATCGCTTGCGGGCCACAGGCCCCTCTACCCAGCCCTTGCGCCATTGCCACTGCAGACTTGTCATCCACTCCCTCTCCCTTCGTTTGCCACACCGTCATCTCCACATCATCGTCGAACCTCATCGCCTCTCACCCGTCGTCCGGGGTCACCCATCGCCGCGCCCCCTTCTATCCTACGTTGGATCCTCTTCACTCACGATCGCCCAGTATTCGCGCACTTCCGAGACCAATTGTCGTCGCTTCGTCTACTCGTGCCTACAATTTTGGCTGATCGCCGCCTCTCACTTCACCTGCCATCACACCCCCAGCACCCATCTACCATTTTGCCCCATCTCTACCGTTGGGATCGCATTACGAGTATCCTGCCCTGGACCCAACTGGCTTTAGCTACCTAGCCACAACTCAGCCCAAACGTGACCGCTTTCCTTTCGAGTGTCTTTGAGAGCAGTCTCATTTGGTCATCTGCCCTATTTTGCACGACGCGAGAATCCCACAACACCCGCCAGGTTCAGCTCGAAAGGTCACTTCTGCCATAGCCTTCGCGATCCGCACCGTTCCTTTGTCAGACCATCTCAGCCTGAAATTTAGTTATCAGGTTGCTGGTTCCCGACCTGCCCTCTTTTCACTTACCTACACCGTCGCAGCTCGCCATCAATACGACAGCCATCTTGCCCCTCCCTCTTATCATTCACCAGCCCCCCCAGTTTTCCTCCCTCTAGTTCTCTACTTTCCACTTCCTACCTCGGTGTCGCCGCTGTAACTACCCGTACCGTATCCACGTTCGGCTTGACCTGAATCCAGCCCTATAACCCTACCAGATCCTATCCTACTTACCCTTTTTGGCACCATTCCCCCATGGACTCTACTTCCGCCAGCACCACAACGGCGTCGTACAGCAACGCGCAGTCATCGGGGGCTAGCCAGCGTAAATCGTAAGTCCCGGTGCGACGTTGCCATTTGCTCGATAGTACATGTAGCACGTTCGCCCGCTTTGCCAATATCACCGCTAATGTACCTCTACCCGGCCGCCGGAATGTCATCTCCGGCTTGTAACGCCGCCCGCCCCGTCACTGACCCCATACTGCACCCCTGCCCCTACCCCCGCCCGCCCGCTGATTGTACTTCCCCTTTTTCCATACCTCTATCCAGCTCGAAGTTGATCCAGCTCCAGCGTAAAGCGTCCACTCCAACCTTAACCAAGTTAAAGAAGCCTTCGCCGGGTGCTCCTTCGGCATCGAGCAACCCAGCCTCGACCAGCACTGGCACTCCGGCGACGGGGCTGAACAGCACCACCGGTCCACCCACCCTGCCCCGTCACGGGTCGTCGACCAACATTCACGCCATGACGGGATCGGGGGTTTTGGCGGGATCGTCCGCCGCTGTGGGCGGGGCCAGCGGCGTTAGCGGCGGTGGATACACCGCTAATGCTTCCGCCGGAGGTGGTGGGGCCGCTGGTCACCATTTTCGCGACGGCAGCGCGTCTGGCACCCCTGGTGTCCTGGCCCGAAACAAGTCTCTCTCCCACGTAAACCTACTCCCGCTCGCCAGTGCCAAGTCTGGCGCCGGTACTGAGATTCATCCGCTCCAGTTTACCTGGGTGTTCTGGTTCATGCACCGTGCCCCGGGCCAAAAGATCACCAACTATGAGAGCGCCATGAAGAAGATTGCGTCATTCTCTTCGGTAAGTGCCAATTTCTAGCCCTGTACCTTTCGAAGGGGCCCGAAAACCCTGCTCCTAAATAGCTCGAGCTAACAGAGCCACCCTCATTGCATGCCATAATCCCCGCCTTCTTCCACACCTTATAGATAGAGAACTTCTGGGCGGTCTACTGCCACCTCCGGCGCCCGCACGAGCTGCCCACCATCTCCGACTACCACCTATTTAAGCAGGGGGTCCGGCCCGTTTGGGAGGTAAGTGCCACCTCGCGAGTGCGCTATTGCTGCTCAGTCTCTATTTGCCCCACACTCTACCCCTGGTCATGGTTCTGGTGCTAAGCTACTTGTATCCGTTATATCTATCCACTGTTAACTCCTTGACTGCCAGGATGAGGCCAACAAGAACGGCGGCAAGTGGATCGTGCGCCTCAAGAAAGGAATCGCGTCCCGCTACTGGGAAAGCATCGTAAGTACCCTAATTGTTGCCCTTACCAAGCCGCGATGCCGCGGTTGGCCTCCTGCATTCCCGCCGAATTGGTCCAGTGTTTGCCCCTAACCTTCCCATTGGTTTGTTTAACTCGCTGTTTCGCACTATCCCATAGGTACTGGCCGTCATTGGCGACCAATTCGATGTGGGGAACGACATTTGCGGTCTTGTGCTGTCCATCCGTAACTCGGAAGATATTCTCTCGCTCTGGAATAGCTCCGCCCAAGACGGTCGGATCAACCTGCGCATTAGGTAAGCACAGGGCGGCCAACGAGACTTACTGTACTAAAATGCAAGGTGGTAATGGCAATGTACCCATTACGAATCGAGCTATGGAGTCAGGCCCTAACCTTCCACCTCCCCTCCCGCCCAATTTATCACTCACTCGCCTTGATTCCCCATCTCTTTGCCTCGCCTTCCAGGGACACGGTTAAACGCGTACTTAACTTGCCGGCGGACACCATCATGGAGTATAAGGCCCATAACGACTCGATGAAGGATAACTCCAGCTTCCGCAACACCGATGTATATAAATAGAGCACGTCGTTCATTTTGTCTTCGGATCCGTCACCGCCGGCTGTCACCCCGTTTTTTACAGAGCCCCACCTCCACCGTGGACCCGCGGTTCACCGTCCAGACCTCCCCGGTCGCCATTTTAATAAATGCCCGGTGATTCTTATTCCTCAGAGACGTCCGTACCTATTTGCGTTTCCCCATCGGCATATTAACCACGCCACACTATGTTTCGGTGAGGTCTCGCTCTATCTCGTCATACCCTACGGCGGTTCCAGTCAAGGATTGATCAGAATTTCCCAGCTCCACGATCAAGAAGCACCGGATTGGTCTCCTCCTGGCTTTACTACTCTTCCGACGCGGTTTCACAAGGGTTTTAGGCGGAAACACTGCACTCCGTCAGGTACCACATTACATTGTATGGGTTCATGACCCAGAAACCCCCCCCCCATTATTAACTATGATCGCCGTCACTTCTGGGACTGTACTTTTACAGGTAACAGTTTTGTCCTTTAGGTTTGTGTATCAGACCATTTTACCTCTCACATTTCAACCACCTTCCCCCACCTGTGTAACGTCATTTAATTCAATCGTTTCTATTTCGAATAAGTCACTCTACCGACTCTCACCAATCCACTCGTTGACTTTGTCATCCCCGTCGTCCCACTTTCACACCTTCGTTGCTAGAGGCGGAACAATTTAGACTCGCCCAACCTACGGCGCCAATTCCTACAGCTGCCCACCACGTTACTGGTAAACTATCCGAGGTTTACCCAGCCTACCTGTCATGCGCGCGCGCGTGTGCGCATCGGTGGAAGTCTGCTACCATTCCTTTAACTCAACTTCAACACCACGTTGTGCCAAATTTCTGCCGCCTAGTCAAAGGTTCGAGACCTCGGCCAACCAACTTCCATAGCGTCTAGAGACAGCCCTCGCCCTGTCCACTTGCTCTGTAAGCACACCCACACCAGCCCCACCCCTGTGATGCCGGAATGTGAGTGCGTAGCCGAGTCATGATCGAAAACCGGCTCCCTCTCTTAATCTCTAACCCACTCGGGTGCCCACAAGAGCCTCCTCCGCTTTAACCCGCAATAAGGCCGGCGCCCTCTCTACCCATTAGTATTCGGCGGCGCTTCATTTAAACGCCTCTCCGGACGGCGGCCGCTTGGCCCTCCGATCTTATCGAGACGATTCGTCGAAATTTACCTTCCGTAGTTCTACTCCCGCGACCTGTCCCCGTCCCTTGATTGTCATTGTACACGCTCTACCCCACTGCACCCCGTGGCCACTTCAGTTATGGCATCCCTGACCCACTTCAAAAGACAACATTGGACTCACCTCGACGATGCGCACCCGCCCGACACCGTCCGCCGAGCGATCGTGTATCCGATTATCGGCGTTATCATTTTGATCGCCGCGGCCCTCACAGTCTGCTTTGCTTATCGTGGCCGCCATGACCCCTTCTTCCAGTACCGCTCAGTCTCCCTCACCATTCTGGGCGTAGTTGCCAGTATCTTCAGCCTGGCTTGCGCGATGGTTTTCTTTGTCGAAAACAAGGAATGTTGGTTGTTGATCCTGGTCAATGTCCTAACGATTCACGTCGTATTCTTCGCACCTATACTCTGCGCGTGCAAACTGTGGGCTTTAGCCAAACACGCCCAGGCCCTCCAACGCCACATGGATCTGGGCCAGGAAGTGCCCGATGGTGACTTCAGTGCCGTCGAAACTACTATGGGTGATCGACCCTCCGAAGGCAGCACGGCTCCCATGTTCCCTAGGTCGTGCTCGCCGACCGGTAGCAGGCCCTATCGAGTGGACCCATTGGGTTCCCCCCGCCAAAGTCGCCCCGGTCAAGCTATACCCCGCTTCATCCGCGAGGCCCGGCGGCACACAAGCCAGCGTCCATGGTATCTCGTCAGTCACCGGACTCTCCGTCTCAAGCTCCTCACCGCCGTGCTCGTCCTTGCCGTCTACTCGGGCGCCCTCTACGCCGTCTTTATTAGCACTACGAACGAGGGCGACCAACACCGGCAGCGGCCCTTATGCTCGAGGAGCTGGCTGGCCATTTACAACACGGTGGTGGTCGGAGTGGAGTTTTTGGTGGTATATCCCTTGATTCTGTATTACCTCCGGCCCCTCCAAGACGGATTTGCCATCCGTCAGGAACTGCTGCTCTTCTGGATCGTCATCACGGTCGTCGAGATCGCATACCGCATCCTATTCAACCTCAAGTTATACAGCTGGGGCTACATAGTGGTTCAGTTTGTGCTGAACACTTTCCAGTGCGTGTGGTACATAGTTATTTTCGTTGTTGTACCTCTCGTCAAACATCACCGTGAGCGCCACCGGGAACGTTACCAGGTAGTTGACTTGCCCGTCACCGCTACCACGCTGTATCAGCTCCTGGCCGATCCGGAACGGTGGTTCGCGTTCGTGCAGTTTTGCAGCGACCATTTCTGCGGCGAGCTACCGTCCTTTTTGATGGATTACCAGAGACTCAAAGTACGCCTCTACCGTTTTGCTGACCCCGTCGCATCCACTGCCGTTGACTGCGATTTGCAGGGGAGTAGCATTTTAGGCGAATATATTCCGCCAACCTTACCCTGGCATAGCCGAGATACAAGCGACCGGGATCCCTTAACCAGCCATCGACGCGGGGTCTCCACCCCAATAGCCTTGCTTCTTTCATCGCCGGATGGCCTCGATAACCGCCCGAGCCCATCCCCTTTAGGACAAGGTAGTGACCGCGGCGGCCGTCCCGATCCATCGAATGAAGGTCCTTTCCCCATTCACCGTCAGGACGCCCCCGAACAGCACTGGGGAAGCGAGCCGGGGCTTCGTATCGCTGCCCACAACCTCACTGCCACTGCTATATCCGGGACGCCTCACCGGCGTGGCCATCGATATCAACCCAGCGGGCGTAGTTTTGCCACGATCACCCACTTACCCTGTGGCTCTACGTCCAACTTTACAGTCACCTCCGCACAAGGATCAGACCGACAGCGGCAACACCGTCACCATCACAGTTCGGGACGGATACGTTCCGTAGCGGACTTCTTGGTTGCACGTCGGGCAGGCCTGTCTGCTGCTGCTGCGGAACGGTGGGAGGTGGCGCCATTTGTAGAACCCGAGGAGTACCACGGAGGCGCCTTGGAAACGGAGGATAGAGGACCAGATCCGTCGCCGCTGCAAACCTCAGCCCATGTCTATGATGACATAGTGGGGGACTACGGTGCCCGACGGCCTTCCACAAACCAGGCGGTGCCAGCTCAACTTATCGGCGGACATTATCTCGGTGGCCCGGTCGGGCCAGCCGTCGCTGGGGCTGCATCCTTACCAACGTCTGTGTTTGCCAGCGGTCGACCTACCGCCACTACCACCACTGTCTCCCCGACCTGTCTCGCTGCGGGCCATCTGTCCCCAACCAACCCGGAACGAGCCCATTGGGCCACTTTGGTGACCATCATGCCCTACCCAGCCTCCCTCCGCGATGTTTGGACCTGCGGCTCACCGAACGATCCGGCCCCGGTTGAGCTCCAAAAGTACTACCGTCAGTTCTACCGCAAGTACTTTACCAGCCGCTCGCTGTTCGAGATTAACATTGACAACGCCAAGAAGCGTCTGATCCAGGACCGCGTCGCCCAGACCCACAGTTTTACCGTTGGTGTGTTTGACGCGGCCAAGGATGCTGTCGTGGATTTGTTGGTGTCGGATATGCTAGGTCGATTCAAAGCGGATGGAGGGTTTGAGGGTTACTGTGGGTGAAGTGCCATCAACTCCCCCTTCGCCCGTTACTTTCAAGATAATTGTATTTATAAATGCCCCTTTAAAATATAACTGAACACTTGTAAGGAGAGATCCGGGAAAATGAAACCAAAAAATCAATGGCGACCCAATCTCTTCAGAAGGAAAAAAAAATAACGGGTTACCAAGGTGATCTGAACAAATCAAAAAGCAAAACAAAACAAACAAACTGAAGCGAGCATTGGGCTTGACTAGCGACCCCAGATGTTACCTAGGAGACCCTTGATACCGCCCAACACGCCATCCTCCTTACCAGCGCGCTTCTGGACGATGTCCATGGGGACGTCAATCAAGCTACCGGCGAGATCGAAGAACATGGGCTTATTAGCCAGGGGCTGGAAAGTGGGCGGGAGGTCAATCAAGCGGGGCACGACGGCGCCAACGCCATGCTCCTCGTGGGAGTGGCCGGTGAAGGCAGCCGGGACCGTACACATCGCCACTTCCTCCTCGGGGTGGCTCAAGAGAGAAGCGCGAACCGTACAACCAGCAGAACCTGATGCAAGGGCGGTGGAGCCGTGAAGCGACAAGGACTGGGCCATGAGGTTGGCCAAGTGCTGGTCGGTCGTGGTGTCGTCCGAACCGGCGGCGGCAGTCGTAGCCGAGCCGGCGAGACTCCAGGCAGCCTGGGCGCGGACCTTTCGGCCGCACACGAACGACTCGAGCTGGGGTAAGGAGCCGTTCAGGATCTGGCCCAACGAGTTCCCTGCCCCGGATTGGCCGCCGTTGACCGCCGGCTCGGAGAGCGATTTCGGAGTGGCCTCGGGTGTCGGCACGTTGTGCAGGGTAAGGCCGTTGAACCCAAAAAGGATAGCATTGGCGGTATCCCCGCCCCGGTGACAAGCTGCCGTCAGGGCCTTGCACTGGGTGAGGTAGGCCAGGGCGCGGTCGTAGAGGACGACAGCTTGCGGGTGCGCCCTAGCGTTATCGTATGAGTAGGCCACAAGGGTGGTGCGCTGCGCGCGGAGGCTGAGAGAGGCCACCTTGACGTTGGTAGCCAGGGGTTCGCAGACGGTCACGGCATTCAGCTGGAGGATGGCGTCAAGGTGAGCCAGGCACTGGTCGTAGAGGACGACCATGTCGGCCAGGGCGGAGTTGCGGCACTTGAGGGGGCGGTTCGGGTCGTCGATGGCGCGTACCTTGTCGTTAATAGCAGACGGTGACGATGATTCAGACTCCCCGTCGCGTTGGGCTGCGTAGACACTGGTGCGCAGCTGGCAGAGGGCGAAATAGACCTGGGCGACCCGGCGATAGTAAACGGCAACGTCGTGGGTGAATTGGGCGTCGGTGAGACGCTGATTAACAACCTGCGACTGGACCTGACGACCGGCCGTTTCGACCAGCTGGACGTCCTGGTGACAGCGGCGCACACAGGTGCTCCAAGTCTTAACGAGGGCGGCCCAGTTATCGGCAGGGGCGGCCTGCGGGAAATCTCGGGTCAGAAAAGTCAGGGCGGTCAGGACGGAAAGCGGCCGAGGCGTGTTGGGGCCGTCGGTATCCATGGCCGTGTGGCCATTGGCAGCTAGGGTCTGCTTGGTGCTCGCGATGGCTGCATCGAAAGCCTGGCCTGTCTCTGCGGAGGCCAGGGTGGCCCGCAGTCCGTTCCAGACGAATGCCGGCTGAACATCCCCTGGAATACTGGAATCGGCCGTGTCCTCGATCGTCAGCAGTCGGCGAAGGTCCTGACTGGTGGCGGCTTTCCGGTCTACCTCGGGGAAGCTGATTGCAACCTTCTCGGGGGCTTCCTTGGCCTCGACCGACGGCCTCTCGGCCAGACAGTGTTCGTCTACCGTGCACCATACGTCCGCCTCATGTTCCACGAGGTAATCCCGTGCGAACTGGCCCCAGTCACCGGTTGCGGCCGGCAAACGCAATTTGTACGCACAGTACCGGATCTGGGGGTCCAATTCCTCGACCAGGCTGTGGCAGACGCTAGCAAACCCGTGGTTAGGGGACTGGCCCAGGGCAATGAGGACGTGGCGGGCGGCCGCGAGGATAGCGAGCGCCGGGCTCCATTCACCCTGGCTAACAAGGAGCTGGGAGTTGAGCAAAAGCAGGTAGGCGTAGGTCTCAAGGCGGACCTGCCGGGTAACCAAGCGTAAAGTCGTCAGATCAAGAAGCTCACGCGCGCACTGAAGCGCCTTGCGGAGACGCCGAGTGTGGTGGTAGCGCTGGCCAGGTTCGCCAGAGGAAGCACTGGCCTCCTTTAACTCCTGTGAATAGGCCCAGGCTCGCTCGGCCTCCAGCAGGGGAAGCAATAGGCACCTGATAAATATAAGGGCAAGGTTGGCAGACCAAGGATGTGGTTAGAGGCAACTTGGGCTATTTAGGCCCGATGTAGCGGGTGATGGGTCAAATTGACTAGGGCTTCGGCTGGAGCGTGATCGTAGCTCACCTGTCATCCTCGCGGACCTGGTCCGCGGTGTAGATCTTGGCGGTGTACTTCTTGCCAGTCCGCTGGGTCAGGTGAAGAGCCTTGCGTAGATTTTGTAACTCCCGCGAGCAGAAGTGGCTGGTGTCGTGTACCATAGCGGGTGCGGGGAGGAGGGCATAGTGTGGCAGTGTATTAGTTTGTATTAGGGTGTGGTCTAGCACGGCTGCGGTGGCTAAGGGGCCAGGTGGACAATTGAAGGCGGTTTAAGTTACATACCGGTAGCGGGTGTAGTCCTGCTGCCGAAGGCCGTTGGTGTTGCGCGCGTCGTGGACGTGGGCGAGGACTGCGGGTGGGTGATGGAACATAGTAAGACATGTGTTAATTGGTAGGCAGCGGAGGTCTGGGGCATGACCTCGGGTACAAACCTGTACACGAGGAGGATCGGGTTGTAAGGTCAGCAGTACACAACTCACTTGATAGGTTACTATTGGGCCCAGAGGCCTGGGGCGTATCGACGTCCATGGCGCGAATTGAGGGCGCGGAGACAAAATTGGGCTAGTGACGGGCGTGCGTGCTGATATTGAAATGCGAGGGCTGGAAATTCAGCAATCGGGAGGTGCAGTACTAGCGACAGATGACAATACTGGCATGTGAGGTGGTAGAATAGGGAAAGGTGCAGACGAGCACGATGTGCGTTATCAGACAAGTCCCAGTGCCCGACGGCAGCTGAGATGATCTCCAGTACTACAGGGCCTGCCTTCCATTGGGAATAGCGTTGGACTGGCCGATCGCACCCACTGGAGGCGGGGCCGTCGTCGTCTGTGGGTCAAATGGGGACTGGCCTCGCTCGTTTATCAGCCCAGCGTTGCGGCAGTAACAGTGGCCTACACCACCTTCTCAAGCAAAATTATCACCTTCGGTGTCAATTACACCACTTAGGATCTATTAGTCAGGACGCGTGCGTAATGTAATGTAGAGTACAGCGGAATTTTATTGGTGAGGTCCGTAGGGAGAAAGTGGATACCAACATTGTCAAGGTTGGCCCGATTATTCCCTAAGCCGGAAGGGCAGAGTAGTTGTTGGTCGGCCGGTTGAAGAGCTGGCGCAGCGCGTTGTAGTATTACCGTCCGAGACGCACATGGGATGTAACAGAGGTGTTAGGGCGTGGTGAAGCACAGATTAGTACCCCAGGTTCATGATCATGTAAAGCATCCGGATAGCTCCCCTAGATGGACCCTCCGCTATCGGTCTGAAACTTACCCTGAACCGGCGGGCTACATAGGGCTTGGCCAAGGCCGAGAAAAGGAGTCCGAACGTGAGCAATAAAAATATCCACACGATGATTTCGTCCTTGTAGGAGTCGCGTTGGAAACACGACACCGTGACCGATTCTCCGGTACCGGCGCCGTCGCAGAGGGTGGGTTCCAGCTTGTTACAGAAGGCCTTAGTACATTTGTTGCACGCGTCTTTCTCGGGTATAGGCGAAATGGGAATGATGGTCACGTTCTGGCCGCAAAGGCACTTGCAAAAAGAAATGGGGTTGGCCGCCCAGGCCGTCTGCAATAGCGCAGGGTGCGCGGGGAGGTATCGGTGTAGTAAAATAGTAGCTTAGAGTAAGCCGACCGTCGCACGAGGCATGAGAGCGGGGAAGACCAACCGGTATGGGTCACTGGGGCTTCGGGTGCCGGCTTAGGGTAGGGGCTTACCTCTGAGAACAGGACCTGTACGAGCAGCAGCGAGGATAGTAGGCCCCAGACGAGCCGCGACGACCAAGGCCAGTGCATTCTTTAAACCGCTAAGACAGTGTGGATCGGGGTTAGAGAGATGCACGCCAGAGTGCAAATGAACAGTCAGCGAAAGGACGGACACGAGAAAAGATGTTGGAACAGGGAATGCAGAGCGCGCAGGCATGAGCGACTCCTTGGCCCACCGGACAGGGCAGGTCGGGCTAGCTAGGACGCTGTACAGATACTGCCAATGAGAGAGCCAGGCCTTTGTGACGACACCAGCCAGAGGAAGGGAGCACTAAGGCTGCCACTGCCACGGCGTAGATAGGGGGGGGGGTTTGGAAACCCCACACTCCCCAGTCTATACGGCCCGTGCGGCGCTGGGGGGTGGTTTCGCCTCTTACGAGCCCCAGTTACTTTCTTGGCATTCTAAGACAGTCCTGTTGTCACAATGCAGTGCTTTCGTTCCTCATTCGCTTATTACACGCACACCCTGCTTCGCTCGAGCTCCTACACTCTATCCTAGCTACGACATGGCCACGGCGACCACGGGTCCCTGGGTGCTTAACACCCACGAGCTACACATTCTTGAGGAGGTTCGGGCCTCCTTCCCAGACTGCGACGCCAACTTTATTGCCTATCTTATCAAACAGCTCGCACACCAGCCCAGCATAGTCAGTCGACCCCCGCATGCCCCGCCCAATAGCAGGGCTAAGCATAGGACCCAGCGCCGCACCTCTGCGGGTAAGGCCGACGGCTCCGCGCCCGGGACGCCGCTGACCAGCCCCTCCGGTCCCCGCCCTCTAGTGGCCCGTGTCACAGAAAAAGTTGAGCTCATGGGTGATCTCTACCCGCGCCAACCGTCGTTCTCTACCGCGTCTGCCGCTGATGCAGCGATCACCGACTACGCCAACTTTTACCTGGCCGTCCTCAACCAGGTATTCCCGCATTGGGCCGCCAGCTCCCTACGCGAATGGATCAACCGGACCGTGGTGCACCGTACGGGCCAGTCTCTTTTGCACGCCCCGACGGACGGGCCCCTCCGTGAGCCAGGGCATGGACGTGTCGCTGCTAGTGGTACGCAGGTGTCGTCGGTGGCTAATTCCCAAGGCCTGTTTGGCGCCTTTCCTGACAGCCTGGTTAATGAGTACCTCAATCACCAAGCCCGCTGTGTCCACCATCCCGAATCCCCGTCCGGTCAGCCATCCGAACTGGGTCCCACGAACAGCCCCTGCTCAGTAGCGCCCCCCGAGACGATCTGGATGGCCGGCCAAGTGGTCACAGGCCTGATTCGTTCCTGGGCCGACCAACTAGCCGGTGCCTTTAGGTCGGATCCTGCCTGTCCACACCCGTCCGTTCCCGACATCATCGCCCCACGTGTCACCGGTACGCCCCCCGGCGTTCTAAACCCCGGCGACTACTTCCGTCCGCCAGCCTACCGTGAAGGCGCCCGCCTCCGCCTCTTTCGGACCTTCCCGATGCTCTACCGATCCACCGTTGACGCGGTCCTCGCCGAGAACCACGGCGATTTCATACCGAGCTATTACCAACTTCAGGATATCAAGGACCGCGAACCCAACTCATGGTTCAAATCCGTCCTGCAGCAGTTCATACCAGGTCGGCCAAAGCAGGCCGAGGACCACCCGTCGATGTACCACCTGGATCTCCTACGTGACATCGATGCCTTGGACCGTGCGACCCGGTGGAAGCAGGTGGCCAGTGATCGCTGCGTGGCCGTAGCGCTCAACGAAGAGGAATACGAACGGCACGGTCAGCTTATCACCTGCGGTTGCTGTTACGACGAGTTCCCGTTCGAACGGTTGGCCAGTTGTACTGCCGGCCACTTGTGCTGCCACGACTGCCTACGCCGATTTACAGAGGAATTTACCTTCGGTCAGGCCGGCGGTAAACAGCTGACCGATGATTCCGACGGCGGCCTTGCCGACCTGCGCTGCATTGGGCATGGGGACTGCGTCGGCTGCTATACGCCCACTACCCTCCAACAGGCCCTTCCCTTGGAAATCCTAACGCAGTACGACCAGGAGACGGCCCGGCGGTCGCTGACCCGGTGGCGACGAAATCAAGGGCCAACCCCCCAAGCTGAAACCGTCGTAACCTGTTCAGTGTGTGCCTACGCCTACCTTGTCCCCCCAACGGGCCTCACCACCCGTTGGTGGCTCGCTGGGAGCGGTAATACGAGCATAGTATGGCAACGTCTCGGTACGGCATTGCGAGCCGGGTTGACGATATTGGCAGTCGCCGGCGGTATTTACCTACTGGACAAATTGGTCACCTTGGTTTTAGGATTACACATGACCATTATCCTTGAATCGTGTATGGCCTTCATCTTCCCGCCAGTAGTAGTCAGCCGAGTGTTTGGGGTCCGGCACGCTAATTTCCGCGCGCAACTCCGGGAACTTTACCAAAGCCAGGCCGCACGGCGCGATCCGGTCGGGACGACGACACTACCAACCGGCATTTACCAGTGCCCAAATCCGCGTTGTCGCCGACTGGTCTGCCCGACCTGCGATAAACCCCTGACTCCGGACCACCGGTGCGGCGAGTCGTACAAGGAGGCCATGAAACGGTACATCGATCGAGCCATGGACGAGGCCGTCAAGCGCACAGTAAGTTATCGGGTTAAACGTGTGATTAAACCCCCCCCCCTGTGCCCAGGTGCCGATCGAGAGACGCGACACGGCCAAAGCTGTGGCCAACATGGTGCTAACACACCCTTCACGTTCCTACCCTAACCCTCGTCTCCGAGTTTTGTAGTGCCCGCGCTGCCAAATGTCGTTCGTCAAGTCCGATGGGTGCAACAAGATGACCTGCCGATGCGGTAAGTCCAAGGCTGTGCGACTCAACACCGTAGTTTTCGACGGCGTGCGAAGGAGCGCTGACAAGGCCACCCAACTTATCACTTTACCGTTTACTATACACTTTGTCTCTCCCTCACTCCATAATCGAACCCGTCACCAGGCTATACCATGTGCTACGTTTGCCGCCGGGATATTGCGCAGGTCTCCTACGCCCACTTCTGCCAGCACTTTCGTGCCATTCCCGGCAGTCGGTGCAATCAATGCGACCGGTGCGATCTCTACAAATCTGAAGACGAGGAAACCGCTCGCCGACAAGCCGCTGAAAAGGCCAAGCGGGAGTTCATGGCCCGTCATCCCGTCGAACAAGTGGCTAAAGTTAACAACGGCCGAACTCCCATTGGTGTGATTGATCTGGACCGTGAGTATCAGTTCGGCGACGGTGTACTATCCGTTATGAATGGTACCCTCGAACAGTGGGTTCTACATACTTTAGCCTTTATCATAGGATAGCCACCAAGGAATCTTCTTTTTAATCACCCGACCCAGCCAGGGCACACTTACCCACGGTGCCAATCAGAGTCGGCCAAGACATCGTATCTTTCAAATAGAAACTATGGTCCAAGTTGGGGGGGGGAAGTGGCCGGTTATGAATGGAACTAATGGGTGAGACTAGTTAAGGAAATGTTGGTATGTATATAAGTGAACCCTATTAAACAAATTAATAAATATGGCGTGGGATAGTATACTAGGTGCGGCGGACGGCGGCCCCGTCAGTTAACCGTTTTGATGCGGAGAGTTCGTGGGATTGAAGGGGAGAGTGTAGAACGGAAAAACGGGTAACGAAATTGTAGGCCACTTAGAAAGGGGCACGTGGAGCGACAGAAGGGACATGTACCATCATGGACATTCTACCCTGTCCCCTCTGGGGAGTCTGGCTGGTATTACAAGGAACCAAAAAGGTATTTCAGAAACTGCACATTAGATGGTGGTAGAACACAAAAGCGGCAGGACGACCTCAGCGAGGAAAGAACTACGCAAACGGCCAAAAAACAGCGATTCATCAGTCGGAGCCGTGGAAGCTACCGGGTCGCGAACTGGAGAGGATCTGCGACATAATCTCCATATCGTCGTCGGAGGGCACGCCGTGGATCATGGGGGACGGCGGCAGCGGGGTGTTGGCGGCGTGGTTGAGAGTCATGAAGGTGTTGGGCGACACAGGACGGCTGTGGATGGGACTCCCGCTCATAGCGAGGGCGAGGCTATTGGGGTCGAACTGCACGCCGAGGTTGGGAGTGGGGAACGATCCGGAGAGCGGCGAGTGTTCGCCGGTGGGACTGGAGAATCCAGACAGGTTATACGAAGACAGATCCAGTCCCTGCATGACGTTGAGGGACATGTCATGGTTGGTGACTAAGATCTGCGGCCGGTCGGTGGCACCGGCGTCAGTCCGCCCGGCCGTCTCGGCCGCGTTGGAGCCACCAACCAAGACATCGTCCGGGAGCGCGACGCCTGACCGCCGGAGGAAATCCACCAGGCGACGCTGCGATTCCTGCTGGGCCGCCTGCCGGAGCCGCAGCTCCTGCAGCTCGCGGTTCATGTTGGCACAGTAGTCGCTCAGCGCCCGCACGTGGCGCTCGAGGCCCTCGTGGCGCTCGGTGACCATTGCAACGTTCCCGGACAGGTCACCCGTCTCGCGACGCGAGGTGTCCGAGTCCAGTGCCTTGCGCTTGATCTCGTCTAGCAGCTCTGGGTGGCCGCGGCGGAAACGTGGGTGCGAAAACTCCCAGATTTGATTCTCGGCCGAGGGACGGTTACCGCGGGGCGACTTGTTAATCTTGTGGAAGCCATACCTGTACAAGTAGAGGGTGGGAGGGTGTCAATTGGACGGTAGGCGGTGAGCAACTAGGGGATGGTGGTGGATATAATGGGTATAGCTAAGGGCCACTTGTGCTCGGCCCACACCTCGGCCTACTGGAACCCAGGCCGACCATGGTGCACACGTGGCACTTACATATTCAGCTGGCGCACGAAGCTCTGGAAGTTGCTGTGCTTAAAATGCTTGGACAGGACATCCTGGGCCAGGCGGTTGATATCGCAAACGATGAAGGACGTGCCCTGGGGACTCCAGGTGATGAGGTGCTGCCAGGTGGGGTCATTCACCATGTCATGGAGCTTATGGACGAACGTGTTGGTATTGGACGACCGGCCCGAGGGTGACGTAGGGGATGAGGACCGCCGTTCAACCGGTAGCCCCTGGAGTTGTAGGTGTTGCTGTTGCTGCGTCGGCTGGGGCTGCTGGAGCGTCAGCCCCTGCTGCTGCTGCTGCTGCTGCTGCTGTTGCAAGTTGAGGGCCAGCTGCTGCTGCTGCTGCTGAAGCAGCATAGCACTCATGAACTGCTGCTCGGGCGTTAGCTGGTTGCTCGGACTCCGCGAGTAGGGTGAGTTGGGCGACGGAGGCTGCAGTTGGTTATAGTTGGGGATGTTCATGGCGGCGAGTCAATGGGCGTGTCCAACAACAAAAAAAAGCACCTGGGCTTGCCGGGGCTAGTAGAGTGAGGAAGGGGCGGGGGTTTGCTTCGGATAGGGATCGGACGGCAGGCTAGGAGAGCAGGTGCCTATTAGGGTAGGGAAAAGGGGGAGACAATACGGCGGTTATATCAAGATTTCGGACAGGGGAGCCCGAGATGGAGTAAAAGCGACCTGGAGAGCTGGAGTGGCAAAACAGACCAAAGTAAAGAAGATAGGTCGGGTGCAACGGAGTCGAGTAAGGCCGGGCTGCGGGAGGGTAATTTCGAACGACGGAATAATCTAAGGCTGAAGTGGGCAAGGGTCACAATAGAAGATTTCGGTAGGACACGGCCGGTGAAATGGCGAGGAGGGATAGGGCAATGGCTTGGCGACGCGGGAGGGCCATGTGAGTTTTGGCTGGGATTTTGTGTCTTCAGACGCTGGTACCTAGGTGTAGTGTGGGCGGGGCTGGGAAAGGGTCCGGGGAAGGAGTGCGTGTGCGTGCGATACCGTTTTTTCACTGGCCAGGGCCTGCAGACGAAGAGTACAGAGCGACGGGCCCTCCGCGTCCGGGAACAATCGATGGTCCTGGCTACGAGTCCGCACTGGGATCGACGATGAACCCAACGGTGGGAATAATATAGGTCTCGGAGGCTGGATGCACCCGGGAGACTCAGGGCAGACCGGTCGCTCGGCTTGCTAGGGAGGGAGAGAAACGATAAAAGGAGGCCAAATAACAATAGGATGAATTCCCAACTGACAGCTGGCGGTGGACAAATGGACAGATATTTTTTACATCCCTCCACTAGGGGACTCCGAAGGCTTTATATACACGCCCTCTTTTTCTTTCCAGCGCAGAAGGCAGTCAGGCCCGAGATAGTGGCGCATTGAGTGGAGTTGTAGACCCATAGTGGCAGCCGCCGGCTACTAGGTGTAGCCATCGATCTCAGCGGAGCGATAGGACTGGCGAACCACTCATCTGCGTGCCTGGTGGCCCAGAGCTTCGGTCATGGTAATAGGCAACAGGAGGCTGAGAGGAGCTACCGGTTGCGTGCGGGCCCCAGATCAAATTTAGCTGACTTTAGTAGAACGAGGCGTGGCGCCTTTGCCATCCCTTGTCGCTTCTCCCATTTTGGTTATTGAGGGCGTTGCCGTCGCCCAACCTCTAGTCTATTTTTCAGACCAAACACGTGAGCGACGAATAAAGGCCGCGGCCAAGTCGCCGCCCCGACCTGGTCAGTGTAACCCCTTGTGCATCCAACTCCCTACCTCTCCCTTTTGCATGCTCTTATCGGTTCAAGAGGCATGGCTACAGTATGGCCCTCTCATCTAGTTCTTTTGGAGAAATGCTCAAGGATATGGTATCGTATACCCATATCTGTGTCCCTAGCCTTACCACAACATTGACTAGTCAGGCCCAACCACGCTAAAGTGAGTCGGCGAGGTATATAATAACAAGTATGTATATGATTCCCTGGATATTAGATCCGACCACAGTGCCTCGACAGCCTCGATTAAAGCATGGTAAGTCAAGTGCCCAAACGTAATAACACCACAAGCCAATTTACAGCATAAAGTCTAGTACAACAACTTCCGTCGTAGCACAGAGGACAAAAATCGACTTCATACCTGCTCCGTATCGAAATCCATCTAAAAAAAGCGAGCCGAGAAGGACAAGGGGCCATTGGGCGCCACACTAGGCCCCGCACCCGTGGCGTTACCAGGGTCAGGGAATCGTAGTCAAGGCTGATGACCTTGCCGTTGGTCGCACGGCAACGCTATCCTCGGCAGGTCCGTGCGAAGACCTAGCGGCAAGACGGGGAAAAGGCCCACAAAATGTGACGGAGGGAACGGAAAGAAGCACTGGCCGGCGCTATCAGATAGTCCCTAGCCAATGCAACGAAGCGGGCCAGGAACAGAGGAGCATCGAAATGGATCTTTGCAGCGGTCTAGTGGAGGGGAGTCGCCCTGTAGGACCCGGAATGATCGGATAATAGACAGTGGAAGCGACCAAACCACTATACTCAACACTAGTGAAGGATGGATGGAGTCGCGCCGAATTGTCAGATGGAAACAATAAGCCAGCACGTAGCAAGCGGTACCACCAGTAAACAGACAAGGTAACAGCCCTGGCGGATGTCACCGCGTCGAATTAACGGTATCCGTAGGCGGAAGGTTACGACGCTGGCAGGTAGACGACAACATGCATTATGCCCGCCAGTCGAACCGGAAGCAGCCAAATCGCTTGCTTTGATAGTGCTATAGGGTTAACCCCACCATTCCAGTTCAACGAAAGAATTCACCAATTTAATCACAATGACAGTGTTCACAGGCGAAATTCACCATACGCATATAAGGCTCAGAGTTTTTACTAGATCACTGGCGCTACTCGCATTAAAGTTTGCCATATAATACTATCAAACAGGGCAAGTTAACCTATGTAAATACTACGTCTATCGACCATTGCATTATGTGCTAACTGGCCTCCAATCTCGGACTTCTTATGCCACTCCTCATTGTTCGGTATGCGTCGCATCACTAGATGCATTAATTTGCGTTATCAGATGAATACTTACGTCAATTATCTAGGATGGTAACGGTAGCAGGGGAAAACGATGTTGCAAATAAAATTTCACGAAGAACAGGGTGACGCCAGGCCACATCGTATACCACCAGCTTTATCTCCCACCGCCTTAGCTAAGTATTTGATCAGTCTCTGCCCGCATGGGTCTAGGTATCCCAGCTTCGTCTACCACACTTTCTACCGCCCGGGCTGCTTCTAGACTAAGGAGCCTATCCCCCCCTCCTTCGCTAAGCCGCGGGCATCTGCCGAACTGGAGCAACAACGGGCGACGTTAACAGCGTCTCGCCGTCGCTAGGATGGCTAAATGACCTGCGGCAGGGGCGAGGGTGGTTCAGCGTCTCGCCGCTAAGGTACAGAGTATCGCGACCTCAGAGCCGCTTAGCTGGCTATCCGCCTACACCTTCGACGTGGGCTGGACCCTGAGGTGAATATGGTCGGGATAGCCGGGTTAGCAGGCCGGCTGGCTATTCGCGGAGCGACAAGCAGTCATTGGTCCGGACGTTACGGCTGGTCGGGGTCGGCTTGAACAGCCGCCGACACGCGCCGCACACGCCCAGGACGAGCTCCATGTCCCTGGCGATAAGCCACTAGCCGGGAGACTCGCTGTCCAATGGCCGACGATACGTCCGACTGTAGCACCGGCAAGCATTACTCGCATGACCAACCTCGACCCCATCTATTCAGCACACTGTGCCGTGCTTGGTGCTCGTTGCCCCTAAGCGCACCACTTTGCCCAGGAACACCGCCCCCAATCTCGGCAAAGCCAGGCCATAAGCCCGTACTCAATATGCGGATTGTAAACAGGAAGCCTTGGGCAAAGCCGGACGGGATATGTGTAAACTTGTCACTGCACCTTGGCTAGTTCCCCCAGACGGGGTCCCGCTTGCCGGTCGGGATGATTCGTCGGCCAGGGTGGCTGGTAGTCGGGCGTAAATGCCGTAGGGCGCCCCATCGTAGCATTCCGTCCTAACTCCCTAGCGACGGGAACTCGGCCGTTGATACTGTAGATCCCGACGAGTCTTCAGATACGGGTGCCTTTCTCCGCCGTCCAAGGTGGGTTACTGGGTTAGGCACGCAACTTACTGGCATTTTTTTAGCGGACGCTAGCGGACTCTACACACGTGGAATCAAGAGGCGTATCAATGAAAGGGCCAGCCGACTGCAAGCCAGTCAAGCCCCATGCCTAATAGACCCTGGACCCCGGGGACAGTTGGTCGTCAAGAGCAGCAGCCTGGTGGTACACCAAAGTTTCCGATAAACCCCCACCCGTCGAGAGTGAACATAGCGCCGAATGTACCCTCCCCGTTCCGTTGGTTGAGGAGAAAGAGGAGGTGCGCGAAGTGCAGGGATGGGGGGCGACTGGCCAACTTGAGGCTGGTAATACGAGGTCAAGCAGGGACGAACAGCGGACAGATAGCACAACTACTGTACATTCTATTCACAAGGCGGTGAGCGGCATCAGAGGAGAGCTATGGTGGAGGAGGGCTACACAGGTCATCCCCCTGGTTCAGTCGCCATCTGGATCAAGGCATCCCGGTTGGTTAATGACACTGAAATATTGGTTAAATTTTCTTTGTAAATGAAGGAAGGACCGGCTGGCAAGCCAGCTAGTCCACTACCAAAAAATGTACTGTCGATGAGCCCCTAAGGACCCAACGCAGACAGATATCCCCGCTACCCCCGACACCCAAGAAGGATGGAAGGTAGTGCCAGGCGAGGCCACCTGCCTGGGCACCGGGCAATCTTGACCGCCCAGGCCCCAGTAAGGTAAGTAAAGAAAACGGAGTTGATAAGGGATGATCACCTTTTATTCTACTTGCGGCTGTGGGTATTTAACAGTAGGAGCGGTTGTGGGATACGCGATTGTGTTTTGGAGCACTTCGGATTGGACCCAGGTCTCATTTTTAGAGGGACCGGTAGGACCAGCCACACTCGGAGTAACCCACCTACTGTCTGAGTGTAGGGAAGGATGCCTCGATGGCCCCTACGAACGCTGCTCTAAGGTGTAGTGTCTAGGCCCGGCCGCCAAGAAGTAAGGGGAATATCCCGTATGAACCAGAGTATGTTCAACATGAAGGTGATGGCATGGTGATCAAATTTTTCGGTGGGCTTTTTTAGGGTATATTGGTAAGTTAGACTTGATGGCTTTTACTTGGAACTTAGTGTGCTCCACTATCCAAACGTTCTCCGTGGGTCTAGATTAGCACTGGACCACTTTCGGGACTGTCCCTTCAGCTGCTGATGTTTTCAGCAGGGTGGCAGAGGCAGACCCAGGCTGCGTTACTGATGATAATGGCCTCTACTAAAATTGTACCTGGCCCTATCAAAACTATCAAAAAAATTAATCGCATAACGTACGTACCAGTAGTAATAGCCATCGATGGGGTTCTAGGAGACTTCCCTATCATAGCCTCTCAACCTCAGGTTGCCGTGAAAGATGGCGGATAAATTAATGAGGGAATAGTAACGAGACTGGATAGATTAAACATCTAGTCGTTGGGGGGGGTTATGACCCGAATCCTCTCACCGACAAGTTTTCCACCGCTATCTAATGGGTGACCAGGCCGGATGGTTAGCTTTGAGGTAGATATAGTCCCCTTGTAAATGGAAATGAAGTAAGAAGTGATTGATCCCAATGAACTATGCAGTGTAGCATGGGTATCCTTGACTCTGCGACCTAATAAGCAAACTACTACCGGAGGCCCGCATACCGCAGTTGGTAAATATGGTCCGAGATGAGGTTAGAGCTTCAAGACATGACTATAGGGCATTATAAAAAGGCAAGCGACGCAGCGAGTAATGCCCCCGACTTTAGAATGGGCCTAGCCAAGTAGTACCCCCTATTTCGTCCCAAGATTCATCTGTAAGACTGTTTCAATACTCCTAGTATTGGTTTCTAAATATCCCCCTGCGTCATGTGACTACGGCCCATGCGGAGGAGTGGAGAACTGTTACCACCGTATGTAGAAAAAAAAATGGGCGTCGACACACTCGCCTCTGGGCCCGACCTACTTGGACGAAAACAAGTACCTCTCATTGACCTAGATATGGTTTTGTCTGTATTCTACCTCAACCTACTTGTACTGATACAATACCCCATCCATGTACTAGTACACGGTGTATGTCGGCGCCCTCACATCATCCTTTCAGAAGCTGGAAAGCTATTCGCACTAGGATGAGCAATGTCATGTCAGTTTTATTTGCAATGTCCGAAATAGCTATGTTTAGCTCTAGCCCGTCAACCCTACGAATCCTAGGGATATGGCGGAGGAGCAGGCTGCGTTGAAGGGGGGGGGAAGTTCACGATCGAAGGCCAGGGATCACAGGGTCAGAAGAGTACCTGATCACCCAGAGGGGTGTCCGTCAATCGGACGAGACTTAGGCCTCGAAGTGGGCAAGCTTGTCGGGGTAGCTGGCGCCACTCTCACGAATCACCTGGGAGGCGAGCCAGTGTCCACACTCGACGCTGGTCGGAAGGGGCTTGCCCTGGACGTACTGGCCGAGGAATCCGGCGACAAAGGCATCACCCGCACCGTTGGTGTCGACGATCTCGGCCTTGGGGACGGGGTTGACAGGGAAGGTGGTCACATCGGCCTGACCCTGGACGGCGACCAGGGTGGCTTTGTCGCCGTGGGTGATGATGACGGTTCGGGGCTTAGCAGCGTTGAGCTTGGGCAGGTCGGCGATACGGCGGGCGATCTGGGACAGATCAGAGGTCTCGTAGCCAAAGTTCTTGGACCAGGCCTCGGCCTCGGTCTCGTTACCGAACAGTACGTCCACGTAGGGCATAACCTCTTCCCAGTTGGCCTTGTAGAACTCCGGGGTGAACGGTGCCGACACGTTCATCATGAAGGTCTTCCCTTGGGCATGGGCGTGTTTGGCCACCTCCATGATACTGGCCGGGGATACGGTGAGGAAGAATCCGGTGATGTAATAGTACTGGGCGGCCTCAATGCTGGACCAGTTCTCGGGCTGGCGCAGGTGCTTAACGTCGTAGCTGTTGGCCGCGGCCAGGTTAGCCACCAGGGAACGGTCGGTACCGGTGATGAGTAGGGCGCAGGTACCCGTGGGCTTGGCCTCGTCAATCATGTACAGCGGCTTGAGGCCGTCCTTCTTGGCAGCGTTGGTGATCTCCTGGCCATACTTGTCGTTGGAGATACAACCGATGAAGGTAGTGGCGCCGGCGGGGAGTAGGCGCTGGGTAGCATGGACAGTGGGAGGTAACGGCAGAAATAATAGGTCATGGATCGATCGAGTGTGGTTAGTTTTGGTCGCTATGATTAGAGGTGCAAGAGTCATCTTGGTCTGTATGGTTCTACATCGCCCACAGTTAAACAGGGTTAGGGTTAACGGGATCTTACCTGAGCGCCGCGCAGGGCGTTCTGACCGGCACCGCCGGCGATGTACTTGACGGTGTACTTTTTGACCATATCGTCGAACCTGACCCGTTCATAGACGAGGATGTGAAGCGGTGGCAGACCAAGGAGAGATAATTTGGGTGAGTTTCCCCGCTTCGTAACCTCTTCGGCGGCCAGGATTTGGGCGAAACGTGGATTAACAATGAATAGATGGCCGTGGGGCCTAAATGATGGATTAAGGCTCAGCTACTTACAGGGGGACGTGCTCCTCCGAAGCCAGGATGGCGTCGTTGGCCTTCAGGCCATACCTGACAGGGAATATGAAGGGGACATGATTTTGTACCAAGTTACGAAGTACAGGGTTAGTACGCGACCGACGGGCTAGTAATGTCGCTTCTGCTTGGCAATCGAAAGACAGCCAAGACGCACATAGAAAAGGTGGCCAATCGATGGCCTTCAACGCGATTCCGTGGGATCGGCTGCTCAGTCACCTTCGAACGTACTTCTTCAGGAAATCAGTGTCGACATCGGCACAAATGTCGAGCAGTGGGTTGCACATGCCAACGATGGCGCCATGGAGGTTATGGTTGTCAGAGGCGGACATGGTGGGCGAGATAGAAGGCTGTATAAGCAGGAAGTGAACGACAGGGAAAGGATGAAATACGTCAAACGGCGAAATGCACTAAAGGGGGGCGTAGTTACTAGTAAGTCAACGGTTGGGGAAGATCTATATGTGACGGGCGCGGGCGGTTGCATAGATATAACTACCCTCGGCAGCTCCAGTTCACCCTCATTTGCAGCAGGGAGGCGGGCCCTGTCCCCCCCAGTCAGGGGACGCGGCCTGCCTGGAGGGCGAGAGGGGAGCGCCAGTTCATATGGCGCGCAGTTGGGGAAGACAAACGCGAACCAGGCCAGTTGATCTCCGTCTGAGTGCAAGGTGCGAATTCACTCTGGTACGTTGCACGAACGTCAGATTTCCCCAGTGGGCTTGGTTTGGCGGTCAGGATTGGGTGGAATACGTGGAGGGAGATGGTTAGTGTCGGACCATTGGCCGCTGCGTGTTAACGCACTCCGTTAGCTCCCACCAAGGAGACCGTTTCGACCTGCCGAGTCGAATGAACAAGGTGATGTGGCTATTGCCTGTGATAGGAAGGCGGGCATCCTTCCTGCGACGATGTGCCTTCCACTGCGACCCCCTTACTTTACAGCACCAAAGCCGTGGACAAAAGAGAACTTGCTAGGGAGTACCTCCTTCGTAGCTGCCACCGGCTACAATTGTGTGTCCGAGCTCAAACTAGATACAGTAGGCCGATAGTGCATTTTATTTCTATAGCATCCAGACCAGGCCCTACGACTACCCGGTATCCTCGGCCGGTAGGGTGGGTAATGTCTCGGGCAGGGGCGTCAGCGCAAGCGGGGTGTCGGGATAGCATCGGTTGAATTTGTCCACGACCTCCTTTTCGTACACCCGGGCGCCGTTGAGCTGGTTACCGAGCGTAACCCAGCCAGGGCGGGTATTATGGCTGCGGCCGAACAGTTCGAGTTTCCGGGTGCCCGGCGACAGGCGGTCGATGATACCGTAGATCTGGTCGGGTTTCCGGCTGGTCTCACGGACCTCAGACACGATCACGTCGCAGTCCACCCCACCGTTGAGCCACCGTTGGGGACGGCCCTTGGCACCCACCAGGCAGTGCTCCTTGCTGTGGTTGAGCCAGTGGCCCGTTCGACCCGTGCGGATCAGTCGCTGCAGCTGGTTGATCTTAACCCATACAATCTCGTCCACGCGCTCGTAACCCCAGGCGGCCAGGCACTCGCGACCAAGTTCCATGGCGCGACCCGTCACCCACAAAAAGATGAGACCCTCGTCCTGGAGCTCACAGACCTGCATGGCTTTCATCTCCTCGTCCGACATGGTGCCGTACGGCAGCGACATGCGGATGTCCCAGGGTGGGTCGGCCATGATGATGCTGAACTTGCCCAGTATCCGGAAATCCAGGGTACGCACATCGCAGTTGATCCACTGGGACGGGTACAACGGCGGATATGAGGCGCCGTCCGCACTCGGGGCGGCCACATGGGCCACAGTTGTCGGGGGCGGCTGGGCACCCTCGGGAGCTGCAGAGGAGGGAGGTGATGCATCGGCCTCGCTGCCGGGGGCGGCCATCACCGACGGCCGGTCCGTTGACTCGGCCGGCGTATCGTCCAGCTCGTAATGGATGTATCGGCAGGTATCCAGGCGGTGGCAGGTATTAAGGTATGAGCAATCACCGAGGGAGAGGTCGGTGTATGGTCGTTTGATGATGCGGAAGTGCAATTGAGGGCAAGGCGTACCCGCAGGACCGCGGGCAGCTGCGCATTTGGTCTTGAGAATGTGCTCGCAGGTCTCCCGGAAGACCGGACCGGTGGCATCCGCAACGGAGCGGACGATGGTGGTCGGCATAGCGGGTCGCACTGCGTAGGAATGGGGCTGCGAGTAAAATGCTACAACGAAGCTAGTCGAGAAGGGAGAAAGGGGCCAGGGCAATGCGTAAAGGGCGAGCAAAAGCACTTGGAGAAAGACGAAAGGGGGCACCTGGTGAGGCATGTAAAATTGCCCGGGGAGGAGAATTCCATGGGGAACGTTGGCTAAAGCCTAGCTAGCTAATCGGAAGCCTATAGGACGCTTGTTTCGCTCATATCGCCACTATTGAAACTGGACCTTGCAGCAACACTTCACTTTAGACTGTGGCCAATCGCCACCAGGCGGTGGCAACTAGACCACGTTGCGTATGAATGAATTGGTTTTTTAGAGTTGCATGGGTTGAATCGTGGGCTGGGGACAAGGGAGCGTGACGGTAAAACCAATCAACATGTATGTATGTAAAAGCCATGGTATACCTTTCGTGCTAAGGTGCAGTGCGGTAGATGGAAATCGAATGTGGAAATATACTATGTAAGAAAAGGGCTCGTACTTGTAAGGTAAGCTGACCTGTATGGAAGGAAGTTTTGAGAGCCCTTTAAATAGGCCTGCAACTTGGGTGTATTCTACGTTGGCGGTGATGGCGGCGGTATGCCACCAAAAAATTCCAAGCAGATGACGGATGCATATCCTCTTAGGCGGTCCAAGTCGCCGGGTGGTGGCACTTGTGTGCTGGCAAGGGCTTATTTCGTTTCTTCCAACGACCAGCAGGTTTGGGGGATGGAAGTTGCCTATCGTATGTGCAACTCATTTCCCACACGAACTGATCTCGCCCGCTGCCAAGGTCATGTTCGGCACCGTTTTCTCGGCATTCTAACGCATGATACCCTTGTGGAGGGCATTCGACCTTACCTTCAACTGCCAAGCACCACTATCCTAAGAACTTATTATGCCAATGGACCATGTTAGGGGTCATGGTACACACAGTAGGGCCGTTAAGCTGAGGGAATCTGCGGCCTTGTATCTATATGTAGCTAACAAGTTGGACCAACTGTCCTACCACTTCATCCGCAGTAATGGTGTCCCTATATGACCTGATTCGCCTAATCCAGAAAGATGTGCTCCTGAAAGCGGGATGTTAAGACTCCAAGTGCTGACGCCGATTGGATGTACCAAACCTGGTGCCGTAATAGCAGACTTATGGGAATATTACAACGCATCATCCTAGCCAGGTATGAAGTCGGGTGCATCCTGAAATGCAAATATAAAAACACTAGCCTATAAAGCCACCTTCAATCGCTAGAACCACAGCTTTATGCCAGAACTTAACTCTGGGCACAATGTAACAGTATGCGTCATCTGAGTCTAATACTGCATTAGATACTTGCGGGCACCTTCCGCCTATCCGCCAAAGTCGGGGCAGATTCTAAAAAGAGACGGGCATTTAAACAGTTTAGATGTCCAAAATAACAAGCATATAAGGGTCAAACGGATCACTTTAGAATGTCTTATGTGATAGGCAATGTACATCAATGACAGAGAACACAGACATTGAGTTTAGAGTAGTCGCTACCAAAATAAGTAAGGAGTGTTGCCGAAGAAACCAAAGCCGCTGTAATTGAGAAGCTGGGCACGGTGGGTCGCGGTACTTATCCCTGAACCCCTATCCAAAAATTGGTTTACTGAAGTTTACCGGGCAGCCTCGATTAGCCACATCTGTGGCCACTAATGGGAATGGTTGGATGGCTGTGGTATCCTAATCCGTACTGGTGTCACCTTTCTCCCACGGTTAAACCAAGCTGCATGTGTGTCAAATTCTGCAAGAGAATGGATGCACCTCTGGTGAAAACGCGCATGGAAACAGATCATCTGGGCGGAAGTGCAGTCAATAGTACTTGGGTTAATGGTGGGTGCCTGATAAGTAGCAAGGGCTTCATTGTGGGACTTGTGGGCAAGGGGGCCGATAAAATTATAGTACATATGAAGGTTCAGGTGATTGCAACACCATCACAAGTTCAATTTGTAGTTCCCAAACATGCAATCGCGGTTGGTTATTCCCAAGATTACTAAAAAAGTGACTTCCTATCGTCCTGGGGTTGGTTCCTATCGGTATTGTCCAGTCCGTTCAACTACCTCACACTTTATCACCACCATCTATACCAATCCTGCTTACCAACTAGTCAATCCCCATTTAACATATGAATGGCAGGCCGCTAACCCTTGGATTGTCACACCAAACGTATGTCGCTGGTGGTGATGAACCTCTACAGGTGCCTCAAATAATTATGAGGTTTTTGAGTGGGAGGTCTCAGATCCCAGTGTTTCAGATGAAACCTAAGAGA